>JBBPJX010000846.1:0-10660 GCA_038088955.1 Neotropicomus parvogracilis | reverse complement strand
TGGGTATTTTCGTACCCATGGAAAAGTCTGAATTACCCTCGTTCGTTGTATCGCTGGATTACCCTCGTCGATCAGCACCTTTTGCGTCTGTAGAGGGGCCAGTATCCGCCACAGACGCCTTCCGCTATTCGTTTAGTCGACAGTCCGCATTACGGTGACTCGGATTCTGAGATGAAATAGATGCCCGTCATTGTTGGGCCCTGTACACCATTGGGAAACATTCTCCCCCGGGGACTCACTAGCAGAACGGGATCAAGCCAACAGCTTCATCAAAGGGATTAGTATAAACAAACACAATACGGGAATACAAGCACCAACGTATGTGCGATACACCCAATTCTTCTTTACCCTGAAGAGAACGTGGCGTGACTGGACAACCATAGCAGCGACGCGATTTCTGGGATACAATTCTTACTTCTGTGTGGTCAAAGTCAGACATAGGTCCAAAAGCTCCATTATCAGGGGACAACGTACGAAATTAGCGTCTGTCCACGGAATCGATGCTCTTCACTCACCAGACATCTGTGTCTCCGATAAATACCGCTCTCTATTGAAGATTCTTCAATTTAATCGGCAAGTGTTCTCGTAGCTGCTTCATACTATCATCTAGTTTGGGGAGTTCCGAACTGATGGTTACTCGAACCACGTAGATCCCTCGATCAAATACGATGGCGCCGTCAACGCTAGGAAAGCTCTTCGGTGCAGCCCAATATTACGGAGGCTTCACAGCCTTCACTAACTTCTAGTTCGAGGAAATGAGAACAGGCGTCCCTCGTAACTCGGTGGTGCCAATTAAGTCTTGTAGCCAGTTGAACTCCATGGAATTCGTGGCAGAAAAGTAGTTGTGGGACCCAGGTTCGCAGACATAACCGGCGGCCTGACGAACCTCCTCGCACTAACTCATGGCACAAAAGAGATCCAATTTAGTACTGTCCTCTTTGTTTAGGAGTGCTTCTCCTAGCATGCGGCGAAGCGTTGGTGTCGGCACATAAGCGAGGGAAAGCCTGCGGACGATACCTGTTTCTTGCCTTTTAATAAGAGAGAAGAAATCTTTCGACGGTGCTTCCTCGGTGACATTCTGGTTTGCTGTTGACGATTTAATGGCGCGACATTTCGCGACAGCCAGTTCGGCGTCCTCACGATACTCTTCCTTGATCTCCGAACCTGATTGGCCCATATCAATGAACTCCAGTAACCTTTTTCGCAAGAGCAGTCATACGCCCCACGCCTCATCCCAATATCCTGCTAATCATGTTGTCAGACCAACTCAAGTGGAAAGCGTACCACTCACGCGAGATCGCCGATCTCTTCCTTGGTTCAGATACTCATGACGCCTTGGCTCGCTCGCTCGATTCTTTCCAGGGTGCTTAGTTAGGAGAAGTTGCCTGGATGATTTGAATGTGACTCAAGCGTGTATAAAAGAGGCTGCTGGGAGTTTGAATTTTGCTCCTGGAGTCCACGAGAGCCCATGTAACGGCCGAATTATGCAGCGACTGCGATTTGAGAGGATGGAAAGTAACTCTATCTCAAAAGATTGCACAGATGAATCTGTCTTCATCCACGAACTGTATCGCAACTACACTTTCCTGCGAGCAGTTCGACGAGTAAGGGGTGACTTCCCTGCATATATAGATATCCAAGATGTATTGAAAGTTTTTGAAAACGTACCAATCTCGGGCCGTCCCTCGACGTAAGCCCCTTTAAACTGTCTGCAACGTTTGCAGTGCAGTGCGATACTCGTCTCTCACGAGTATCTTCTCATCAATAACCACATGGAAGAGTCACAGAAAGCGATCAAGATCCAGCCAGGTCAATGTATGAGTGGGATCTGTCCGTTTCAGGACAGCTGGAGAATTACCCCAACCCGCACGGGCAAGCCAATCGCGTATTTTCTCTTCAACCCTCCTTCGAAGGGGGAGCCGCTTTCGGAGTTTAAACCTTTAGTGCTTGGCTGAATTTGGCAACAGATAACGAGTGGTCTATCCTAGTATGCGAGCCCCATTTTATACTGGTATCCCCCAGGCTCGACGGAGATGTGGAAGGCGATGTCGGGCTTCCCTCTCGCGTCGACGTTACTGGGGTCTGGTGAGAGGTGCTTTGGTGCACACCCTGGTAGAGCGATCGGTGAGAACGATGTCAATTTGGCTCCAAGGCTGGACTTCCAGATTCTCGACGTCGGCCCGGGCGTGCTGTCACATACGCAGCGGCTCTTTGAGCCTCTGTATGTTCGTGTGCTGACCAGGACGAAGTTGAAAGGGACATGTTGTGCGTTTTGCCACGAATCACAGAGATAAGCCTGTGGGAGGAAGCGAAGAACAAGATATGTCCGAGTCGCGGACATGTTCGACTCAGACTCTACCGTCTCGTTCGCAGTTCGTCGGCCGACGCCAGTATCGCGCCAGGAATCAGCGCTTGGGCCATTCACAGCCCCAATCCCGCGCCATCTCACCACCGCTCCCACACACACTCGCAGGCTCTGAAAAGAAGCGATGCATTATCACCCGCAACGGAGGTCAAAAACATAACGATGAACATGGCAGTCTACGACACTGAAACTCGGCTTCACTTGACATTTGGAAAGGAAGGCAAATCGTGGTTGCATTCTTGTTTAGTGAACTGTCCTGCGGTGCACCAACCTTGCTACCCGGCGCTTGTGATAGAATTATTCAGTAGGGTCATAAGTAAATTCAGGCGCAAATTTTTGAAACTTGGCCGTTGAACCGCTGAGTGGGGTATCGAGAATACGAGTTCTTGTCGTCCGTGAACACCTGTGCCAAGAACGTCTAATGAAACGAATCGTTAAGAGATTGCGCCGACGACGACCTAAGCTATCATGAATCCATTTTCTAAACCCCATTACCTTGGTTAAGTGCCTGTCGGTCGTCTCAGTTTCTTCCTGAGCACTCAAGAGGAGGATCCACGAGAGCTCGAATTTGCCGGTCGGATTTCTTACGTCAACGGCTGGAACACGCCTAGTCATGTCAGTTTGTCCCTCGACAACAAGAAACATACTTGAATGAAAACGCTATTGAACTTGTTTTGAAGTCTGATGCCGAACATCAAGCAGAGTCGTCGAAGTTGGGTTAAAGAGTAGTATAGATTGACATCATCTCTGCACATGTCCTATAAGCTGGACACAGGTTCCATCAGAAGGTGTCGCAGATAGGATAAATAACTCGCATATTCGCGAGGTGGAGATGTCTGGCCACGAACTGGCCACAATCATCAGCTGAAGTACAATCTCGGCCAGAATATATGAAGAAGCCAAAGGTATTGGATATCGGGTAACCCGACACCCACAGAAACTCTGGAAAGGCTACCCTTGAAAGGCGACGCCTTTCTTTGTTGTCTCTGCTAGTCCACCACCTGCGAAACCAGTACCTGAAAGAAGAGCCGCATTAAACATAGGAATGACGGGACACAAACAATATTGCGGAATGGCAGACCATGCATACATACCTTCCCTCTTAAGTTCTACAATGTCGGGGTCCGCCAATCTCCGGTCGCATACGATGCACTGGCTAGCAGGCCGCACAAGGGAGTCTACACAAACTTTGCACACAACATGGGAACAAGGTCGCATTACTAGAAGTTATGCATGAACCATCTGCCACTGGCCCAGAACAGAACACACACATAAGAGAATTCTATTGTTGGAAAGATTGGTTTTGCAAGAAGGGCATATCGGATTCTTTGGCTCTTCAGGCTTTTTGGCATCGTTATTAGCAGGAGTTGAGTCTGTTGAATAGACACTCGAAGAGGCAGGGAAAGAAAATTGAACAGGAATAAATGACTTCAAGCTTCGAATAAGAGATGAGACAGAATTCCCAAGTCATCGACGGTGACGCGCACCTGATTGCATGGGGTGGTTCGCCCCCTCGACACATCGTTTGAACCTTTACATCTTTCAGTGACGAAGGTGGACCATTCGACGAATAGGTAGGTGTCAGCGATGGCAACCAAAAATCGGGCAGTTTATGCCGTAGTGCCTCTGCCTGTTCTCGCTCTATTAGCCTGAGTGCAGCTTCCTCAGCCTCCCGTGCGAGCGTCTCGACGGTTGAACTGTCGAAATCAAGTTTTCGTTTGCCGGCGCGACCTGCAACACGCTTGTCGTAAGATCAAGATACAGCTGACACCAAACCACTCACTTTCTTTAGTGGACTCGGCGCCAGATGTTGAAACAATGGCAGGTAAGTTCGCGGATAAACCGAGTTGACCCTTTTCGAAGTCACGCAGGACGCGTTCTCTTGCGGCTTCCAACGCGCGCTGTTTTTCTTCCTCTGCCTCTCTCTTGAGCTGTTCTAGGCGCTCTTTCTGTCTCTTGATATCTTTCTTCTGGTTCACTACACGTGTCTTAGCACAAGCCCAGCTGAAGGAACACGCGATTGCGTACGGAGATCGGCGTATGCACACTCCTTGCAGAACAAGTGTCCATGGTCACAAGCAATTGGGTCTCGGGCCCGTTGCAAGCACAGAGCGCAGGCGTCAAAGTTTCGCATAGATTCGTTTCCCAAGCGTTGCTAGAACGTCTCGGTTCACATGAATTTGTCAAACTTCTGGGGGGTACACAAGAAACATACGCGCTTCGTGCCATATTCTGTCTTCTGCTTTTCTGCGTAGGAGAAAACTGAAGAGGCCGTGTTGTTTTTGCTATGTTTCGTCATGTCTCTCGGTCAAGTCAAGGCTCAGTAAAGCTTCGATCCTGACCGTACAGCCACACAGTTTTCGTATTCTGGTAATGCTTAGACTAGCTACATGAATATTTTCCTCGTCAACCATGCGATGGTGGCGTTCGACAAGCTGCGCGACTGCATCCGAAGTTTGCGGAGGACAGTGGCGTCTTGAAAGAAAGGCTACGAGCAGCTCGGAGACTATAACACCAGTCTTTCTCAGAACGGAGTGAACCAATAATCTCAGCAATGGCCCATTGTGCCTCGGCGCGTCCCGGAAATCTTATGTAATAACTGTACAGTTGTTCGCCACCGCCCAACAGACGGATGTTTGGGCAATCTCCCCATCGTCGACAACATGGGAAAAGGTCCGCCGTCGGTCGTCTCCTGCGTTGAGCACTCACGTTAATTCGACCTTGTTGCATAGTTCACGGATCTCTTGCCCGCGCAGGCAAGGTCAAATCACAAACACCAAAGGTCGACAAGCAGGAAAAGAAGAAGAACCCGAGAGGTCGTGCCAAGAAGCGCATGCTGTACAATCGCAGGTGCGCATGGACACGGTGCATATACTGGGAATTTCTGACGGCGTGCGCATAGATTCGTGAATGTTACGTTGCTACCTGGAGGCAAGCGGAAAATGTGCGTTCACCATACCTTATCGCATCCATCGCCCAGAATCCCTCTGACTGTGGCGTGACACCAATTCTAGGAACCCAAACCCAGAGAAATAAATTAGTCTGGGGTCAGACAAAGCGTCATGTTTTTATATGTTGCATGTTCACTATTCTTCTCCGCTTTGTCTTATGCCACTCTGATACAATCCATGATCTTCAAACTCTTCAACACTAGAACGATTTGAATAACGAAAGTGTCACATCAGCCCGGTTGTTCCCGTAAAGCCGCCGCCTGATCATCCATCGACCCGGAAACGTCATCTGATATCCTGTCTCTACAAAAGGTACCCAGCGTGAACCAGCCATCTTGCTTCTTCCTTCGCATCTATGATGCCCTACACCTCGTTCGCGGTAGCAGGGGCTGGACCTACCATCGGTGGTCGCATCGTGGAGGTACGTTGTATCTCTCACCGTCCAGAACAGTGGACCTAATGCTCAAAGCAGGCGCTGATAAACCGTGGAGCTTCTGTCATAGTGCTTGCGCGCCCTGGAAGCAACTCGATCCGAGACCCCCGTCTCCAAGGTGCTAAGATCATCTCGGTGGGCTATACCGACGTGGAGACGCTCTCGCCAATTCTTCGAGAGCACAATGTGGAAGTCGTCGTCTCTGCACTTGCATATGGTGCACTTCTTGCACAACGACCCATCGCCAAGGCAGCCAAGGAGGCTGGTGTGAAGTTGTTCGTACCCTCTGAATTCGGAATGCCGACTGAGGGTGGCAAGGACGGACATCTTGTGGTCAAGTCCGAGCTTGCTGGTAAGTTTGCCGCGGGAAGAAACTCCCCGATGTCTGCTAAAGATTCAACCAGACTACGTCAAGTCCTTGGGAATCCCCACATTGCGTATCTACGTGCGTTCCTCGCCATCCGTTTTCTGATCTTCGGTAGGAGCTCTCATCCGCACCTATCAGAATGGTATCTTCATGGAGTTCGTCCCGTGGCTGGTTGGGGTCGAACTGGGAAAGTTCCATCTTCTCGGCAAGCACGCCGTTCCTTCGTCTTTCACGTCCTTGGATGACGTCGCGGGCATGTACCTACCGTCTCCATGAGATTCTCTCACCCACCTTTATCTGAAGGATTTGTCGCTTATATTCTCACCACATTGCCTGAGTCGTCTCTCCATGACGCCACCTTTCGCATCCAAGGCGAACGAACGTCGATCGCTGCCATCGGTGCGCTCTACGAGGCACGCGTTCCCCCTGTTCCGGTCGTGCACGTCACAGAACTTCCAGAGGGGTTTGTCAAGCAGACGTTTTTGCAGAAAAAATTCGAAGAAGGAAGACTCAGCTCGGGGTGGGACAACTATCTCGACAAGGACGTTCCAGAGAATGCGGACAGCGGCAACAAGGCTTGGGAGGGACACGAATGGAGATCAGTGAAAGAAGTACTTGGTTTGTAACTGATCGCAGAACTCGGTTTGTGTTTGGCTGGAGGTGCACTCGACGGTCATTGGAGTTTACGACTCGTGAAGTGAAGTTTGATGCATGATGTCTTTTGTCCACGGTCGTGTTGTAACTAGCACCCGCCTACGTTGTTTGCTCGCTTACTCTGGTGTCGGGTCTCAGAATGCACCGACCTGCATCCTCGCCTGGTATTTCACCATCCGTGAGCTTATTCCGCCGGTCTGTCCTGCTGCGTGAATGCTTCTTTCCTTCTGCAATCCACGAGGAAACCGGGACACAGGTTCGGTTCTCACTCGGGTGAGTGTCCACGACGTTCTCGGGCCAGATACACTCATCGAATCTCCAAGTACTCGTAGGTTCATTCGACGCGCACACGAGGCCCGGCGTTCTTCGAAGCAGCCACCAGAAAAGTCAGCGGACTTTGGAAACCACTGATGGGCCATCGCTACTGAACATCCGCCGTCCGTTGGTTCACCCCAAGGTGGCCCTTACGTGGTACATACGCTTCAGATGATGCCGGTGCGCAGTCCTGCGAGTGAGTAAGGCGAAGTAGAAGGCAGACCAGTCACATCCGTGGTGATCGTCGAACCCCCATGCCCAGGTACAAAATTATACACTATCGGGACCGTATGATCGCCACTTCCCTTTCCCCACTCAGTCTTGACCACTCCCCCTACAATGGTCGTCGATGGAAGTACGACTTCGTCCATCAATCTTAGCAACAGTTGGGGGTCCACTCTCGCCGCAGTCTTCGTTTCGCTAGTCTTTTATGGTGTCAGCATACTACAGACGTGTGTACATCGCGCATTTTACGGTCCCATTCTTGTTCATTTTCCCTCTCACGTAGGTTCCTTTACTACGAGCGGTCGGTTCCAACGTGAATAGTGCTCTCTTTATGCAGTACTCATAGCGATCAGCTATACGCAGGACACCATCATACTCAAGTTGTTGGTAAGCTCCTACTTTTCTGGGGGATGCATTCCTCAGGTTTTTAGGTGGCCTGGGTCTTCGTTCTGGATACATTGCACACCGTGCTTATATCTGCGGGCGGTGAGACTCTGTATAGCCATCAGGCTGGACAGACGGTCTGTTGATGCTGTTCCATTAGTATGGCAATACTTCGTCGTGCACTTTGGGGACGACCACTTCCTCGCATATACCCATGCGTATGCAGGCAGGCTCTCTTTCCGAAGAAGGCACTAACTAGTCGGCGTAGCCCTCTATTAATTTCCATAGTGGTCACCGTGAGTACCCACCCACAGGACCTTCTACTCCGGACCCTGGCCTCATGTTGCGTGGTCCAGTCGGCAGTCTCTTCCACCGTCCAATCGTTCTTCATATACCGTATTTGGTTCTGTACGGTTCATCTTGGAGCATCTTTGCTATCTCTACTCACCCATTCCTTTAGTGATGAAGAACCGCTTCAGATGGCTTTTTCCAGCCATCTTGATGCCGTTCGTGGTCGCGCAGTTAGGTGAGCACGCTCGGCTTCGCACATCCTGCCTGGGACTGAAGCGAAAAGAATACTAGTTTTGGGCGCCTGTAAGCGTGGTGCACGTTTACGACGGTGCTCGGTTCACGTTCCGTTACGCAGTTTACACAATCGTGGCGATGGCGTTCCAAACGAGCGTCTCTGCCGTTTCAGGGCCCCTACTTACGGTACGATCCATGTCAGTTCCCGGTTTCATATTCTAACGGCACGCGTCCAGAAAGCGGCCAACGCACTCAACGGAGTTGCAACGGCGGTCGACATCACCATCACGATCTTTCTATGTACGCTTCTCTCCCTGGGACGAACCGGGTTCGCAGAGTGTGTCCCCTCTCGACCCATAGTATCGGCATTGTTCTCAACACGTCCGTCATCTAGCACGGATCAAATGCTTCTTCGATTGATCTTCATCTCGGTCAACACCGGCCTCTCGTCGGCGCTCTTCGCCTTCCTCGCCGTGATCCTGGTACGTGTCGACACGTTGCTCACCCAAAGCCCTCCCAACGCCGACCGCCCTCTCGCTGGCAGCTCGTCATATACCCGACCGATCTCATCTTCACGGCGCTGTACTACCCGCTCTGCACGGTGTACTGCAACACGCTCCTCGCGAGCCTCAACGCGCGCTCGTACATCCGAGGTGGCGCCGAGACGGGGCAGCTCAACCCGGTCTCGTCGCTCGTGTGGGGGGGCACGTTTGCCGCCGTGGACGCGGGCTCTGAGCAGACGGAGGTGGGAGGTATGGAGCTGCTTCCCGAGGTGGACGTCTGACCGCTGAGCGCTGGACGATCGTACACGTTTACGTCGTCGACCAGCCCTCGCTCGAGGTCAAGTTGGCCTTTGGGGATTCGGACATGACCTGCTCGGAGTCCGAGGGCCGGCCGTTGTTGGCACGCACCTGCCCCCTAATAATGTTGGCGCGTAGCAGCACCTGCGATGTAGCCAGGTGTTTCGAGTCTGTAGACACGTTTGACCGGCTAGCTCTCTCTGTCGACCGAACGACGGATCAGCTACCCCACATCGTATATTTCGAATTGCCTGTCGTTGCGCACACATGCTACGGTAACCTACATCGACTAGAAAAAGGGTCCGTACGAGTCGACGATGCGTTGCAAAACAAAATAGAAAACGAATAATCAAAGAAAAAGAAAAGTAACTTGGAGGAGAAAGTAAAAGGGGATGAGAAGAAAAGAAAAGAAAGATTGCTTCACTACATGAAAAAGATTATCCGTGTGTTAGTTCCATCGTCCGGAGCATCAACCAAACTCCGGAGAACGACATGTCGCTGACCTCGCAGGAAAGAAAAAAAGGGGGGGCGAACATAGAAAATCCCAAGTGTTCCGTAGATATATCATCACCGTAAGTCTCAGCGTGGTCAATAGATCGTGTGATTATAGCAAGTGCAGGGTGCCCGATAACTGGTAGGCGAGAGCGCGTGCATGCGTGTCCGTAATATATTGTTAAATAGGGCACCACATCGCCCGATGACGTTTGGTTTTGAGGAGAGGGGGGGAGCGGATTAGCGGCAAGGACTATGCTATCGAGTGGTATAGGCGGGAAGGCGTCTGTGGTGGTGACGTCGGTTGGAGAGAGGACGCGGTCGAGGATCTCCGTATCCGGTTAGGATTCGGTTTTCGGAACGTCTGTCGTGGAAAAAAGAAAGATGAGGGGTGGGATCGCCGAGGAGAAAAGGACAGCGAGCGCACGTGTCGCGACATGATCATCTTTGCCATTGACAGTGGCACGGGGCTTTCGTAGAGCGCGGGCGCTGCAGGCGCGATGTTCAACCGCGAAATATGAAGCGAAGCGCTGGAGCGACTTACGGGGTGGTTGAAACTGGGGGGCAGCGCGCAGTTGCCAGTTGACGATGGGAAGCGTTTGGGAGCGTTTTCGAGCAAGGACCACGCCGACGCCGTTTTCAACCTCTGGGGAGGGCTTTTCTGGGAGTGCGAGGGCGAACGGGAGGGATACGGGGAGGATGTTCCATTGGAGAGAACGGCCCCAGGGATTCGATATGAATGTCAAGGAATACAACGAGTTTTCTTTCTCCTGAACTTCTGGACGGACCAAAGGACAAGACCAGAGACGAGCGAACAGGAAGAGTATGCGAGCGACGAGCAAGAGTAAGACTGAAGCTGCAGCAGCCATGAAGACGGCGGAGAGAGAGGGAAACTTTGCGTGTACGATGACGGACATGGTAGCGAACGGATATACGGACAGATGGTTAAAAGGAAGACGGAGATGAGCCCAGCACGAGGACGGTGCGGACGGGGAGGAGCTTGGGCAGGGACACGGCAACAGAACAGACCCACGCAGCGCATCCAACCAACCTCGTCTACTTATTACCTCGGCTAACTCCGACACGTTAAGGACTTATCATTATTACGTTATATCCATTTTTCATTATTATTCATCAACTTGTCATCTT
>JBBPJX010000845.1:0-10661 GCA_038088955.1 Neotropicomus parvogracilis | reverse complement strand
GGGGCATTAATACGGCCACGATCGTCGCCGGCCTTTGTCAGGTCGTTGGTGGACGATGGGCTCGAGGTACGTGGGGTTATGACATCGCCGAACGGATGCTTTATCTGTCGATCGGGTCTGCAAAACTGCGAATCTAGACGTGCGAGCATCAAACGATCTATAATCAAGCTGAAGTTTCGCTCCCATGTTCGGTCTCCCCCCTTTACTCAAGCTTTTCCTCGTCGCTGGAGTCACTGATCTCGTCAAGAGAGCCATCGATTATAATATCATCGACTCGGAAAACGGGCCCAAAGGTCCAGGCCAAGCTCCGGAAAGAAGCCGGACGAGAAGTGGATCTTTGTCGGTTCTCGCGACAGGTATTCTCCAAATCCAAGTCCTACCAAGAGGTATCCTCGACAGACCTCGCAGCTCTTTGACCAGCATCACCCCGCGCACGTAATACGCTCGGCTGCTGGGTATGTCTACCCTCGGGCTTTGTTCCTCCATCTCGATCCTTCCAGCAGAGCTCGGGTGCGGAGTCCGCGACGACGACTTCATACCCCTCACCACATTATCCTCACACACGTCCACGGGCGTGCATCCTGCAGTGCAGCGAGCCCCGTCCCAAATACAGAAAACGCGACGAAGTTCAAAGTCATCAGCGGTTCTCACATGCTTCGGGCTTATCTACTCGCGTGTTCTCCCTAGCCGTTCCGTCTGGCAGTTCCCCAGAAATACGACAACGTCGATACGATTCACGCCCGCGGTCGAATTTACGCTCCAACCCCTTCTGCCGTGTGCGAGAAGGTTCAAATCAGCATCAAGAGGGTATCGTGGCAGCCATCGAGAATCCCGGCAAAGGTTTTTGAGAGGCCCGGACTTTGCAGAGGTCTCTGGAGATGTCAGACGATCCGTCAGTGGTATGCAATGGGTGGACGCCCGGTTGGCCGAATCCTGAAACCATGTCCGCCGTAGCATCCCGGGCTCCGACATCGCTATCAGGCGACACCCGATTTTGACGAACTCCGTCCGATTAGCCATAATACAAGGTGGGCGTGCGTCACGACGATACTCTATACATACATACGTGGTCCCCGAATGCTGCTTGTATTCTACACACACGACTTGTACATCTTCATGCACCGACGACGCCCGTCCACGTGTCGACGAGATCGATGATGCAGTACCCCTTGACGGGGACATACTGTTTCGTGATCATCTTTATGGTCTCTTGTGCGACCATGCCTCCGAGAAAGGCCGCCGTGTTGGGCAGCTCCGCAGAGGGTGCTCGGGCGCTGGCGGAGCAAAGACGGTGAGATGCGTGTTCAGACCAGACCATGTGATGGGACTTACAGCTCTCCGATGGCGTCGTCGAGCGCTTTGGGCAGTTCAACCCCGTCGCCGACGACACGCTGCACCTGCTGGCGGAGGTGCTCGATCGTTGGAGACGACCCGAGCTTGTTGCCTTGCAGCGCGAATAAAGCAGACAAGCCCAGGTGCGTAGACGTTTCCTTGGGATTGGAAACGAGCGCGTCCGCTGCGAATACATCCGCACGTCAATACGGCATATCGCGAATCAGCCGATGCCGACGAGGCACGTACCCAGCACGACCTTGTCCTGGTCGAACGCACCCCACGGTTTGCCCCTGAGAACCTGGAGCGCGTGCGCGTTCTTGACGAACGAGTCGACGAGGGCGTCGTCGGTCGGGGAACGGAGATGGCTCTTAAAGGCTTGCTTCTCCTCCTCTGCACGCGTCTTGTAGAGTCGTTGGAGATGGATATAGTTGGCGGTGTCGGATTTCATGTCGGGGAGGGTGGACGTCAGCGGGAGTGTGTGTGTTTCGGATTGGTCGGTGAATTCCTTCAGGGCAGCAAGAAGATGGAAGAATGGGGAGGGGTTTTGACGGAGGGCGTCGGGCGATATCGCAGGATCCCCGAAGAGCGCAGCGATCTCGGCGGGAACCTGGTGTGATCGCGCTTGGGGTGTGGGTGGAAATTGGACGAAACGCATGCGAGGCGTACCTTGGTTTCGCTCCAACACCGGTACGCCTGTGCTTCGGCCTCGTCAAAGTTTTCTTCGTCAGACTTGACTTTCATGGCGAGGATACGTTTCTTGAATTCTTGCCGCTCAGCAGAGATTTTAGGCGACTTTCCGTCGTGCTGATTGAGACCATGTTAGGGGTTAGAATACGTGCGAGATGGTTGGATGAATCGTACGGATTTCTTCCAGTCTTCGAGGACGCGGACGAGGATGACGACGTACGGGACGTGACCGTGTTCGGTTGGGTCCATCGCGTCGAAATTGAGACTTAATGCGTGATCGCGAAGAGCTGGGAATGGCTTGTCGATGCGAAGGGATGGGGCAGATTCGGAATGACTTTCGATGACTGCACGCGCCGCTCAGTCGACGAAACCATTGGTAATAATAAAAAAAGGCATGCCCACTGGTGTGTTCGTGGAATTGGATATAGAACTCGGCGAGGAAGCCAGCGGAGCGCACGACGACGAGAGGCGGGCGAGAAGGATCATCCCAGAGGAAAGAGGAGAGCCGCTCGAGGGGCGCATCGTCGAGGTTGTGTGCAATGACGACGGTGAAGGAAGCGAACCACGCGGGGTTGGTGTCGAGCACGGCGGCAAGCGTTCTAGTGTCTGCGCACCCCTCGACGCTGTCGTTGAGCTCCGCGAGCAGACGGACGGCCTCGACGGCTCTGTTCTTGCCGATGCTGTCGAACCCCTCGAGGAAAAAGTTGTTACCCGCGTCTGCATGGGAGACGGGTTCGTGATCGAGGATGGTAAAGTGACCAACGCCGGGAAGGACGAGATTCTTGAGGATGGAGGTGGACGTGGCGCGTCCCGAGACGACGAGCACGCGAGCTGACTCGAGCGCGGATTGGCCGCTCGCTGCCCAGAGACTGGCGAGCGGTGGTCAGAGAGGGGCCAGAGGGCGACCAAGGACGCACCGAAGCTGACGATCGTAGCGCCTGGTCTTGTTGTCTGGCTGGATCGCGGTGGTGGCGGTCTCGATGTCCTGGGAGTCTTGGGAGGCCATGGTAGTGGTGGTGGTGGTGGTGGTGGTCAGAGGTCAGAAAGCATCCACCATGTCGGAGACGCGTCAGTTTGGCGATCTCGCCAGCCAGCTCGTCCTCGAGGCCCGTCGCTCTACGGCCAACGACATGCTCCTCAAGTACAACGGCGAACTCGTCCGATCCATCATCAGAGAACAACGCGAGCTCGACAAGCTCGCGGATGTGCCAGAAGTCACCCCGGCCATGCTCATCTACCAGACCGCGATCCTGCGCAACAAGCGGTGTCTCCTCGCGTACCACAAGCATAGGCTGGACCGTCTGCGCGACATGTACTGGTCGGTCGGCGGTGCGCTGCCACACCTGCTCAGCAACCCCGACATTCGCAGCAAGCTGTCCCCGCACGAAGTGGACTTTCTTCGCGAGTACAGCGCGTCTGTGATGGACTATCGTGCCGGATTCTCAAACGAGCTGGACATCACTGCGAGCATAACCCATCCGCCCAAGGATCTGCATGTGTTGGTCCGGGTGGTGCGCGATTGCGGGGTGATTCAGACAGAGCTGGGGAGCATTGATTTTCAAAAGGGACAGCGATTCATGGTCAGACGGGCAGACATTGAACATCTCATCGTGCAGGGCTACCTCGAGCAAGTGTAGCGGTGAGTGTAGCCGTTTGTTTATTTCCAAGGCCGTTGCCAAACAATCTCAAAGCGGACGCCAGTCCTTCACCTGTCCTGTCCTTCTCCCAAGTCATGCGCCCGCTCAAATCCCCAGCTGCAATACAGAAAAACCTTTTCTTGTCCTCGAAAACGCGTCTAGTGGCGTGTCCCCACGAACATGCCAGACGCCGTTCGCTCGAACCACCGCTCTTCACCCGCCATTACGCTGCACCACACGTTTCGTTGTCCAAGGGCCCACCGCAGTCCATGTTTACCCCCAATCACGACCCATCCAGCCCACCGGAGAAGATCTCTGATCTAGAGTGGGAGATTCGAACGGGTAGGGTTCAGACTGGACCTCTTGTCGAGATGCTCTGATACGACGTGTAGTCGGATCACAATAAGGACGTGCGATTTACATCCTCGAGCGGACGCTTCCAGACTTTTTCCAGGTCGGACTCGTGTCCAGCATAGATCCGACGAGACCGGATATGGTCGACGTCCCCGTCACCGCGGGGGGCGACGTCGAGGGCATATACAGTCCAACGATTCGTCTGACCTACACACCGCCTGTTGCCCTGCCGCCGCCGTTTCCGGGAACGCTGTCGCTCGAAGGTGAGCAGCTCTGTGCACGAGGTGTCGCCGCCCCTGAAGGTGTGTGCACCAGGGCTGGCGTTGTACATGACGTCGTCGGTCTTTATCCGGCACACGATGAAGACGCTCTACTCTGATCTGCGTGTCGAGATGCGCAAGCTGGCGGTACAGACGCCGTCGAGCAATGGGGATGCACCGTCATCGCGGAGACGAGAAAAGAGCCTGTTCGTCGGACTGAGCGTGCACGGGACTACGCGTGTGAGCGGTGGGCCGGGGGAATGGCAAATGTGGGTCTGCGAATCTCTTGTCGCCACGCGTCTGATGAGCTGCAGAGATTCGACGTACGGGTTCTCCCCGGTGAGTGGGCTCATCAACCAGCACACGATCGACTCGATACAGCCCGCACCGCACCAGGCGGCGTACGACGCGCTGTTGGCGTCGCTGAGCCAAGTGTTTGGGATGGGAGGAGGAGGAAGAGACATGCGACCAGGCTAGCGTGTGTATTACATAATTTATTGTCGGTAACCATCCCTTTTGTATAAAAGATTCGCTGTCCACTGCATTCGAATTCGCGTCTCGTCCACCTCACTCTTTGTACATTCGCTCCTTTTCTTTCCCCCGCCATGTTCGCCGCCCTCCTCCTCGCCGTCCCCCTCGTCGCACACCGCACGTCGTCTCGTCGCTTCTCGCGCGACCCTTGACTTACGTCGTTCTCCTAGTCGTGTCTGCCCAGTCCGGGAACTGCACCCGCACGTACACCGTCCAGCCTGGTGATATTTGCGACAGCATTTCTGCCGCACATAACGTCTCGACGTGAGTGTCGTCGTGTCGCTCCACACCGCGCACTCATCTCCTCCAGGTACCAACTTATGGTCGTCAATGAAAACATCATTGATGCCAAGTGCAGCAACCTCGTCCCTGGCGCCAGTATCTGTCTCGGCTGGGCGGGCGAGGACTGCACGAACACGTATGTCGTGCAACCCGACGATACTTGCGACCTCATCACCGAAACTTACGGCATCAACTCTACAATCTTCTACGCCAACAACCCCCAGGTGGACCAGGAGTGCACTAACTTGTATGTCCAAGAGGTTCGTTCGTTTATCGGGTTTCTATGCCCCGATCTAACATGGCAATAGGTCGTTTGCGTCTGCTCGGCCGTCCAAGTGCCTCCCCCGCCCGCAAGCGGTACCATGCCCGGGTCATCCATCCCCCCCACCGCGACTCCCGCCAGCCCAGATATCCCTTATTGTGACGAACTTTGATCGGGGGCCATACAGCCTGTGGGACAATACAGGCCGGTCTTGTCGTTTTCCCTCTCCTTGTCAGCCCCGTCGCTCTTTAAACCGGTTAAAGATTCGCATTAGGTGGCCATTTCGTTTTGGTTCTGCGGCTGTTTTGCGTGGAGATTTCTTGTTATATACCCAACCATTTTTTTTACTTTTCAGACGGGTTGCACCCACGACCTTGCACCGTATGTGGTCGTAATTCTGGCATGTCGCGCTATGCATACGACGGAATGAATCCAGGCAGATTTGAATTTGATTCAGGCACACGAGTCTGTCAAGCAGCCTCGCAACGTCTGAATCGTTGCCGACACAGACACCGAGTTCGTATAGTTACGGGCGATCGCAAGTCCAGCTTGTTTCGAGACAGCCGTGGACGAGTCGTACACCGCTTCGTGTTACTCGGAGGCTTTATCGCAGAGCAGATCGCAACCGACGGGACCCCAGGCACCGACAGCTTGTTGGGTTGCCGCCATCTCGACGACCTGACGTCAACATGGGGCGGGCCCACCACACCCGCCAGCCTCTATCCAGCAAGTTTTTCGACACAAGCATCTAAAACTTGCACGCTGTCTTGCGAATCTAGTGCGTGGGGTAACAGCAGGACTCGCGCTTGGTAGAGCATCGAGACCGCACCCCGAGGTAGGCTCTTGTTGTATTGGTCTCCGGATGCATTGACCGACGTTCCCATCCGCAACCTGGAGCTCTTTCAGATCGACAAACCCTGTTCCTACTTCGCGAGTCACATTCTTTTCACCAAACGTACTAGCGCACGATTGGATGCTTGCCGACACCCACATATTTCTCTGCAATTCAGATTCGACCCGGACCCGGGCTTATTCCAGGCTTCCGTCTTGACCTGTTTCCAAGAAGCATCGCTTGGATGTCCGTCTGCGTTGGGAAGCGCGGATTCGCCCAGGCACGCGCTGAAAAAGAACACGAGCCGAACCAGGCGTTCACGGTCGCTCTGTGCAACGGCTTGAGCTCCCCTTTCTCAACCACCGCTCCCAGTTTCAGTATTTCAACCACCCACTTCACCTGACGAACTAATCTCGATTCTCGTTGCAAGGCGTTACCGGATCAACATCAGCGCCGCTGACATTCTCGTGTTCATCCGCGGAGGGGATGGCAAGTTCGATTTGGCCTCGGTGAAGAGGACCCGCTTGTTGCAAGAGGTGAGAGCGCATTTTCGCACACGGAGCTGTTCGCCTTCACACACACACTTCACGCCAGGAGTCGTGACGACGGTCGACAGGGCCTCTAGACGTCTTCTGAACCGACTCGGTGGCGCGATGACAACGGCCTTGAGAAACTCCGCATGCTTTGCAACGCTGCGAAGATCCCGCGAGCTGGATCTCGTTCCCTGGCGGAATTCGACTGTCGTCGTATGCGGCCGCTTGCTAGCGGTACTTTAACGGGAATAGGCAGGACCCAGCCGTTCGAATGAGACACCGGTCCCTCTAGACCGGGTGATGCGAAAGCAGAAGCAAGCTACGTGAAAGAAGTCAAGGGGCGAATCAGGCATACGTACCATTGGTACCGTAGTAATCAATCCATCAATCCATCACGTCTTGGTTCCCGCATCCAACTCATTTTCCACCGCAACGACATCACGGATGTCGATTGCGAACCGTTCGATGTTAAACCGTTCGCCCGCGCGCCAGTCTACGACCTCGTGTTTGCCTGCCTATCCCCCCGCTCGCTCGTCCATGTAGCTCTGACTTGCCGCGTTGCTTGCTTGGCTGTGGCAGAATGCTCCTCGCGATTCGCAGGAGCGAGGTTGGAAGGTGGCAATCGGGGCTGACTAGGACGGCACTCGACGGCGTACGGTCGAAACAGGCTCTTCCCCGTCAAGGAGAAGACCCTAAACGGAAGCCCATCACGACTCCTTTCCTTAGAATCCATGAATACATTGAGCATCTTCGCCGTATCCACTCTGGTTTGCCCACACCCGAAGCAATGTATACGCGTCCAGGAATGCAGGACAGGACTGTATCAGCGCATTGGCCGACAGCGACGAGAGTTTGGGGAAGGTGGAAAGAAGGATGGGGTGATGCGAACTTTGGCATGCGTTTTCGAAAATTCGCGCGAGGTCCCTAAACTTTCTTTGTATGTTGCGCAAGATTGGATCACACGACGCTCACCTTTTCGCGGCCGGAGCACGAGAACCATATGCCGTGGATCGTTCAGGGGTGCCCCGTTAGACCTGGAAGGAGGCAGATTCGATTGTGCGATTGCGACGAGGTAGTAAGAACGTCTGTGGAAGAATCAGATTTCTCTTGGAACAGAGACTGCGAGATGGTTCAAGCAACTGATCTGAGAGTAACTCTTGTGGTGCGTACCGAGGGCATCTCGACGGACCCAAAATATTTGCCGTCCTTCTTTACACTGAACTTGTTTGCCCAGTTACCAACCAGGAGTATGTCTGACGGTGGTTCGAATGCTACCGTCCATCTCGCTTCTTTGGTAGGGTGCGGGAGGGAAAATGGGACTACTACACCGTTTTTCGACAATGCGCGTGCAGTGACAGTCGGATTTTGCGGTCGGATAGAAGGAAAGCGATAAAAGATGTGATCGAGAAATTGGTCCAGAGACGTGCCACGCGATTCCTTGAGCCCATATTGGGGACCAGAGCGTCAATCTAGCCTGATATTCAGCGAACAGTGACACATGAACGAACGACACGAGACGCGCCTGGAGTTTAACCTTGAACCTGAATTTTTCCCCCGTCGGGAGCTCATGTTTCTGTACGCACGTTAGTCAAGAGATCCAGAAGCTTGTCTGTTTGCAGTCTCTGTACCCGGAAGTTCTACTAGGTCTGTCGCTCGAGGGTTCATCTTCACGCTTACGCTTCAAGTTGGACGCCATAAAAACGACACCTATGGGAGCAGTACCAGTATACAACACCCCCCTCAGGGGGGTCCATCTGTGCGAGTATTAGGTGCGACTCTGTGTCTGCTGAGATCGACGTCTATGATGTCTGGTTCTCTCCGCCGTTTCCTCCTGGATTGAGGCGCTGGAACTGAGACGAGGGTGGGCGAGTTTAGCTATTCTGTCGTACAGTGTCCGGTTGCGCGCGTATTCCGAGGAGCTTGTCAGCATAGATTAACCGTCAGCGGTTGTCTGGAGGTCGTAGCTCAGCCTGGCCCTCCGCCGATCGCTGACGTGTCAGATAGAACTACAAACGCGCCGAAAGAGCCACGGCTCATCGTGGAGGCGCTGGTTGTCAGGAAGTTGTCGTTGGACGAAGTACTCTTAGACTTTGGAGGGTTCTCGCTGCAATGACCAGGATTTCATTTGTTCAAAGTCTGTTGTTTGTCATTAGTTAATTGTGGCCTACTGGGTATCATCGTGTCGAGGCTTCTCGATGGATTTCCAAACCTTCTCTGCTATATTTTCCATCACACTCCTCCATACTGCCCCTCCAGAACCATCGGCTTCTACTTGCTGTGGGGCTGCGGTAAGCACGTACGGCACACCCCTGTCCCCACCGAGGCTAACACCTTTCACGAGGGGAAGCTCGCCAAGGATGGGGACCCCGAGTGTAGAAGCGATGGAACGGAAAGCATCAGGAGAGCCAAAGAGTTCATGCGGAGTCGTGCAAGAGGGACAAATAAAATGGGCTTGGTTGAGAATAGTTCCCGTTATCTGAGGCGACGTATTGTACTGTCGAGTACATGAAATACAGAGGTGGGAAGAACTCACGGGTACTGAAATTTTACGAAACATCGAGATCCCACGTCGCACGTCTGCTAGGGCAACGTCCTGTGGCGTTGATATGATCACGGCTCCTGTGTTATTGCAAGACGTGAGGAGAGATGAGAACCAAAGAAGGTGACATACCGTCCACGACAACCAGCTGTCCGAGTGTCAAGGGAACGTCGCCGGTCCCTGGCGGCATGTCGATCACCAAGACGTCCAAACCATGGCCTTGTCCGGACTCTCGCCAGTCGACATCGAACAGCAGTTGCTGTACTGCCTTCTGAACCATTAGTCCTCTCCACACAACAGCGGCATCCTCTCTTAGCTTGTTCTCGGTAGACTTTGGAAGAAGGAATCCCATCGACATGGTTGGCAGACCGTGGTTCATGATAGGCAACATCGCACCGCCTTTTTGATGCAGAGTAATGAAAGAGCAGGGGGACAACGCGACGAGTGCCTACCAGATGTCAATGCAGGCTGGTCCGAATGTTGAAGACCCATCAACGTCGGTATGGATGGGCCGAATACGTCAAGGTCAAGGATGCCAACACGAAGGCGACGTGCGAGGGATGGCGGTTTCTGCATGGCAAGTGCGAAAGCGAGGTTCACTGGGTGAAGTAATTAATAGCGGAAGAAATGCAAATGTGTACTGCGAACCTGCGATAGTGCTCTTCCCAACGCCACCCTTGCCACTTGCCACTGCAAGGACGGTCGACACATGTGGTATGGCCTTCTTTTGAATTGTGCCGCCGCGACGGAAAGCGGTCGAAAACAGTCTTGGGTGCGAAGAGGACCGAGAGAGTGGACGAATAGACTGCATTGCTTGCTGGACAGCGTCACAACGCAACGAATAATCCTTAAGCTCGGTCTAAAGGTTGGACAAAGGTCTGTCCCAAACTTGTTGATGTTTAGTATAATGGATAGGGGAACGGTCACAAAATGCTGGTGAAAACTCAAAATATTATAACGTGATGTCGATACCAGTTTGTCGCCCCACCACATTCAGACTCGTACCATCTTCAAATGATCCGTGGTGTGGCCAACTATCGCCCCGACAACGACGACAATTCTGCAGACCGAGAACTCGCTACTGACAAGGAAGTAGTCCAATCACAATTCCAGTTTGTCAAAAAATAACGTTGTGACGCTGCTTTGCAGATAACAACGCGATTTCGAGATAGGCGTGGGGCTGGCCAACACCTCCCCATCACCGCTATCTCAACGCGGTGCCACCTCCACCGTCTCCACCACCACCACCAACCGCGACGCGAATCAACTCAGGAACGGGTTGGACCATGACGCCGACAGCATAGGCGTCACCCTACGGCCCTGACAACGCAGGCAATGACAACAGCGTGGGACGATGGCGACGATGGCGGCAACAACATGGGGTAGTCAATCCCACAGGACGACAATGA
>JBBPJX010000844.1:0-10663 GCA_038088955.1 Neotropicomus parvogracilis | reverse complement strand
TCGTTGGGCAATGGGTGAGTGCAGGTTACGAAGTAGTCCGTCGCTAATCACTCAGCTAGACAAACCAAGGGACGTCAAAATGGGTACGAAAATAAGGCGACTCGTGAAATTGCCTCATCAGTGATGGCGACAAGGAAGACGAACAAGCAACGTATGCGCCACCCAAGGAACAAAAGCAAGCTGTTTGGGGCTTGCTCCATTCAAGTTAGTATTTGATTCAAAGAAGCAGTCGAAGGAGAGGTAGCCAGAGTCGGTGAACTCGATCGTGCGATCGCCCCAGCCTTATTAGGTCGCAGGGGTGAGCAGGACAAAACCCATCACAAGAATACTTCCGCCCAGGGACAGAGTTTTCGCTGGGACGAATTCTTCGAGGCCAAGTACGGGGAGGATCGTCCAATCTGTCTGCAATCCTATAATATGCGTTCGGGAGCGGGCGAGTCAGCAAATCCGGAGCCGTTGGTGCAAGGCTAGCCATGCGCGCGACGGGCTTGCCAGTTATTGGATAGAGATCCAAGCTAGACTCCGTATTTTGGTGGGGAGTCATTGCTATCCGCGTGCATCGCGGTGTCAGTACATGGTTCCATGACTCGTCCCGTTGGAACCCACCATTTCTCTGGTATCGTGTGACAAACGTGCCATGAATTATTACTTACTTAAATCCAGGATGTGTAATTTTCGTGTCTCGGGTCGTGTCTATGTCACTGCCTGAACACACCCCAATTGGACCATCTCCTCCCTGGCACACGACGGGTGATCCCATCTCCCCACATTTGTAAGGTCTCCATACCCTCTTCATAACGAACGCGAACAGCCCAGAAAGGTTGTATTACGACACTCTGGGCGCTGCCTAGGTCTGCCTACGTCGTTATCTTCATCATTCATAGGCTGTTCTAGTCGAGGCCATGGTCTGTGCTCAAACCTCACGATTACCTCGTGTAGCTAGATATATAACGCTGCATACATGCGGTCCAACCCTTAGTCCTGCGACATTTATTGCGGGCAAGCTTGAGCGTGTCGTTGAGCGAGATTCTTTCGCTGCTCTTGCCTGTCTCCTTATACCGTGGACTGTAGTGACGGTACGAACTGTCGCTGAGCAATGGGTAAGTCTGGATTGCGAAGTGTATCATTACTAATCATTCGTCCAGATATCCCAAAGACGGTTCAAATAGGCTCAGAGTCGGCCGTACAGTCGCTCGTTTTCTTGCAAGACGGCAACCATATTTTGAGTGGTAGCGCAGATAAGACCATCCGACTGTGGCGCATTGAAGAAGGAAGATTAGTGGAGGACGAAGATCGAAGGATCCCAAGGCCCTCCCCTGCCTCCGCGATCGCTCTTTCAGCTGATGGCAAGTGGCTCCTAAGTGGCGAGTGGCAAGCAGTCATGATTTGGGATATGAGGACTTATCAATCTGTTCGTACGGCGGGAGAGCATACGGATTGGGTGGATTCGGTACACGTGTCCCCCGACTCGAGGAGATTCGTGACGGGCTCAAACGACAAGACGGCAGTCGTCTGGGACATTTCGACTGGCAGACGACTCATCGGACCACTCCACCACAACGATAATGTGACGTTGGCGAGGTTCTCCTTGGACGGGAGACGCATCGCCACCGCCATGAGGCACCAAGAATTGCGGATTTACGACGCGCGCAATGGCCATTTGCTCAGAAGCATCGCGATGGTACTGGACCTAACCAGTCCGTTTGCCTGGTCGAATGACCCCCAGCGCATTTTTGCCTTATCTGGGAACGTAATCAAACATTTTCACGCAGAGACGGGAAATCTACTCTCTGAATGGACAGTCCCCGGCGATGTGGACTCCTGGGTGTCCATCGCTTTGCCCACCAACAACAAATTCATCGCTTCCTTCGTCGGCAGTTCCCTCACGTTCTGGGATACCACCTCGCGCGAGCGGATGGGACCTGTGTTTAGTCACAGTTCACAACTTGCATCGATTGCGATTTCGCCGCGTAATCGCTATGTTGCGACTGGAAGCCGCGACGGGACAATCATATTACGCCATCTCAATGATATCATCCCTTTGTCCTACCTTACTGGTCGGGACGGTGCCCAAGAATCGCAGAGTGCACAACGCCCTACGTCTATTCCGCAGCGTATTCCCGATGGTGTTTACCGCATTAAGAGCAGTACCCGCAATCTGTACATCACGCTCCACCAAGATAATTCGGTCGGCGTGCGATATTTGATTCTATCCAATGCTTCTCAAAAGGTCTGTCATCACTCTCATCAGCGGAATCGACGTTCTCTAAATAATTGCTTCGCAGTGGACCATTCGCTACGTTGCAAAGGAGGCCGCCTACGATATAATGTCAACTCCGGGCATATTGTTGACCATCGGGAGACACGACGGTCTTGCTACAGATAGTAGGGGTGTCGCTTGGGCATTTGAACCTAGAGGAGATGCATTCGTGTAAGCCTTGCGCCTGTGTCGGTTGTGCACGTCATTCACTGATCCGGGCAGAATCGGGGACATTGCTGGAAACACGGTCATCCATCTCTCAGAGATTGGCTACGACGTAAGTCGATCGACGTTCGAAAGATCGGAGTTCCGTTTCTGATGGCAGTTCCCGCACACGTCAGGTCTCGATATCCCCTCGCAACGTAGGTGTCGTTTGGCAAGCCCTGTATCGACGCTGACTTACTTTCATGCGTATAGAACAACCTGCAACAGCGTTGGGTCTTGGACCCTTGTTAACGATCGAGCCATGGGTGCGAAAGAGGCTGTGCTGCAGATGTTTTCTTTGTCCATTTATCGCTGTGTCTTTGTACAACAGTAGCGTCGAATGTCAGTCTTGGTCTTTGATCGTCTGTGTCAGGCTTTTGCCTCATGTATGCGACCTTGGATGCATAGTGGATGAACGGCTGGTCAAATGCTCTGCAAGTGGTTATACCCACAACGGGCACGTGCACGGGTAGAGCAATTGACGCTGTACGTACTTGCAGAGCAACCCGTTAGTACTTGTTGCACAACCCAACCACAACAACGCGATAATATTAAGGACGAGGCCCACGGCCGGGCAGAAGATGGCCGTCCATTCGCTCTATTACACCTCACATTCTGCTTTTTGACGAAACTCGCGACATGCCTTAGAGTCGCGGTCGCCTAAGTCACGACAAGCTGAAAAAAGTGCTGGAGGCCGAAGGCACACAAGAGGTTGATTCAAGTACACAAGCGTTTTCCTGATGCCCGCTCGACCGCCGGTGTGAACAACCAGCCTCACATAACCTGGTCAATTCCTGGAGTCTTGGGTGTATGGTAAGACCTCGTACCACGATTTCAAGTTTGCAATTTTCGTGGTACTCCATTGAACTGGCCCTGAGCAAAGTTGTATACTCCTTACACACTCTGGTCGGTTGCCTTCGACAGCCTCGACATCAACAACTTTTGCCCAATCAGCGCACACAAGGCAGCTATAGGGGGGAAATATCATCGGATCTGCCACGCGTTTCAGACCTGGACCGGCTCACCTCCGACGCTGCTGCCGTCTTTCACCAGACCAATGTCCACACGTTTCTCGACCTCCAAAGTGACCAACACGCGCAACGTCTCTTGTATCATAGACCCAAAACGAGGATTATTCTCGAACAAACTGGCCAAAGAAAACGATCAGTCTCGGTCGCCGAGAGTAAAGTAGAACCGACCTTCCGTCTACGCCGACGCCGATCCTCTTTCCATCGTCGGGTTTAGGTACATTTCTTCCATCCAAGGAAGCATGGCCTGTTTGCACCAAAATTGCAGCCACGGCACAAGCACTCAGACCCGCTGCCCGTTTCATGACGATCCCGCAGATCTGCCCGACAACGTTTGCATCCTCTAGAGAAACCTTGGCGGCGTCGCTGAAACCAAAACCTTTCACAACGACATCCCGTAGGTAGCTCAGCCTTTCTTCGCCGGCAGGCTTCCCCTCTCCATGCCACGCTTTGTCGATATCACTTAATAACTCTGTGCTAAGACCCCATTGTGCATTCAGAGACGAGGTAGAGTTTCCTTTGAAAAGCAGGGAATCCGGAACCGCGTCTATAAGGCTCAGGATGACGTTTCGTGCGATCTCCCCAAGATATCTCCCCGAAATGAACTTCTCGAACGCTCGATTGTGAGGATCGTCAGATTCACGATCGAGCTTGTTGTCGTATGTCGTCTTCGGGAGTATGGTCCGCTAACGTATCGCACGGAACATCAAGTCAAGCGAGGTGAATAACCCCAAATGTTACGGGGAATCGACATACCATGTTATCAAAAGCTCCCCATTGCGTGTTGACAACCATGTGATCGCCCCCATGAGGATTTTCGAGCTTTGTGATCTTAGCCACCTCTTCGACATACGCACCGTTGGTCCCAGTACCAAATATGGAACCGAGGATGCACCCTCCTGATGTGTACGCTCGTGATAGGAGGATACCAGTGGTCTGCAAACATTTCACCTCAGTCAAAGCGACCACGAACGAGGGACGGCGGAATATGCGGACACTGACATCGTTTAGAAGTGCAACGCATCTGACCTTGAGTTGGAGCTTGTCAAACGAAATCTGAAGGAGCTTGACAACGTCCTGTCCGACAACACCCTTGACTGTGTAACCTTTATCCCAAGCTAGGAGCTTTCCCGAATCGAGAGCGGTTTGTTCTACGGGAAAGGGGAAATTGAAGGCGAGAGGAATGAGCGGCAAAGGGGAGGTGTTTGTAAGGGCGACAGAGTTACTGTAGAAAGCAGTAATGAGAGAACCGACGGAGAGGGCGAGAAAATCTTGAGGGGACTCGTGACTGATTGCGGAGGAAGACATCAAGCATACGTACCGAACATTGCGGTGGCCTCTCCGGCCTTTAAAGCCTCCGGGACAGGGACTGGTTCACCTTTCTTGATCTGGAATGTTTTATCGCCAAGAAATGTCACCCCGCTCACGCGACTGTGTTTTTCGTGTAGCAGGAAATTCATTAATCGGCTCGAGTATTTGACGTACAGGTCAGTGCCACCCAGGTCAAGGGCCATAATAAGGATGCTGTTGGCTGTATGGGGATGATGTGGACGGAAGCGACGAACGGGACCTACCCAATCTCGGAACCATCTGGAACTGAGTCGACGAACGTCGGACTGGGGGGTGTTGATGCAAGGTCGATCGGCAGCAACAAGGAGTACACACAGCATTCCCATGGGTTTACCGGACGTAGCGAGTCCCTCGGCAGCCTCTCGGAGGAAGGTTTGGGTGATCTTGTACAAGGCTTCATGCGATAAAGTGAACTGCGTGCGGATGGTATCTAGCGCGTCCCGTTGGGGCCCTGTGCACAACTCGGATGGTTGGACCATGGCGTCTCGATGTCAGGAAGTGAGTGTCACTGACGCTTACTGTGTCCGACACATTATATACCTCCGGTGGCTGTACACCGAGCAGAGAAACCAAACTCGCCATTTTCAGACAACTCCAAACTCTCATGAAGTGGACGAGGGTGTGATGTGCTAGGATAGTGCACTAGCCATAAGCCTAGCTGAGCGACAAACCCAGCTGCTTGATTTAATTTTTGAACTTGCCGAGTTTGAGCGACTGACCGCCCGATGAGTAACTCAAGTAAGGACTGTGGTAAGCTGATTTTTGCCCCTTTCGGGTAAAGCGAAAAAAAAAGAAGAGTCACTGGGTCCATTTAGAGATTGTGAGGCCGACACCACCTTGAGTTCATTTGAAGTGGTGATAGGGACAAGAGTGTGGAGGTGCACACCCAGACTAGCAACATCACAAGTGCTGGGTATGGGCATCCTTCGGGTCCAGGTACGGGATTGCTATTGCCAGCACTGCGTCGTTGTCATTGTCATATTGTCAAAGTCACAGGTCACGTGAGTAGCCCTACATGGCTCGCTGTCATGCAACTACAAGAAGACCCAATGCTAACTGCGACGACGGCGCGGTGGCGATGTTGTCGTGCGTCGCGATGTGCTCCCTCGACCACCCCCATCCAGATGTCCCCCCTGATGCTGTCGCAACAGTGGCATCATCGGCTCGGGTTGATACCTCGAGGACGGGTATCGTGCATGTACCCGGTGGCTCCTGCCTAACAGAGACACGGTGGAGGCTCGCAGGTGCTATCTCGTATAGACGCTGGATATGGATGAGTGGTCAAAGAAGCTACATAGCCGACCTCGCACGACCGGGTCGATTCCTATTACCGGCCGCGGAATAACCTGCATGACACATATCATGATTCATCGTCGTTCGAACAACTACACGTACTACGCTACCGCAATTTCAAGTTTGCAACCTTCGTGATGCCCCGTTGAATTGGCCCCCAAAATGGTCACTCCTTAGATGCTCCGGCTGGCTGCCCTCGCCAGCCTCAGAGTCAATTGCCTTTGCCCAATCAGCGCATCCAAGGCAAAAGATATTGGTGGGTCTGTATCACGCTTCATATCTGGACCGACTTCCAGCGCTCCTACCGTCTTTCACCAGATCCATGTTTACACATTGCTTGACCTCCGAGGTCACCAATACAAGCAATTTCTTTCGCATCCCAGACCTGAAGGCTGAAGCGAGGATTATGCTCGAACAAACTAGACAAAGAAATCGATCGATCTCGGTCACCAAGAGAAAAATAGAATCGACCCTCAACTACGCCTACCTCGGTTCACTTTCTTTCGTCCAGCAGCGCACCGTGTTTAGGCACGTCGCATCCATCCAAGGATGCATGGCCGGTCTGTGATTTCTCGCCCATCCCGATCGAGTCTCAATCAACGGCGCTTGATATTCGTTTGCTATTTTGCATTATGTATCACGTGCTCAACACCAACATACGGAATCCGCCCTGAAACAGTGCTTTTTGTATCTAACGTACGGCCTACGGTTCATTTAGTTGAAGACTGTGCTCAGAAAGAGATAAACAACCTTGGTTTCTCTTCGTTTTGATCGTGATGTCGCGCCGGTCGCCGGTGCGTGTTTTGTTGTTCAACTTCAAATTCTGACTACAATACACGATTCAAGTATTATTTATTTTTGTCTCATCACTTTGTTCATGTATAGCGCTCATTTTAGAATATTAGGCGTCTCGTTTTATCGTCTCTGTTCGCCTGTGCATGAGATTGAGGTGAGCCCTTTTGTTTGTGATATGAAACCTACCCGAGCTTACCAATATCATAGTATCGTTGTCATTTGATAGCGATCGTGCGCGCCTTTGTTCACCCTTAACCAATGCAGTGGCTTACTTCTTCGCAACCATCAGCTGTTCAGCTCATAGCGCTCGCAGTATCAGCGGTCATGACCGTCGATGCCATTCAACGATTGATTCGGAACCGCATTGAAAGGAAAGGCCATTCCCTGCTGGTCCTACCCCGCTCCCAAGTGCCCTCTCTGTCAATGCACAAGAACCCTGGTTGACGTATACAGCATGGCAAGCAAAGTATGGTGTGTCGAACACACAGCTACATGTGATCTCATTCCTGAGGAAAATCAGGCGACGTGGTGTACACGCGCCTGCTGGATACAGATGTGATCGTGTTAAATTCATACTTGGATGCTGTCGAGCTGCTCGAGAAGCGATCTCAGAATTACTCTGACCGACCGTCGATCGAAACCATCCAGCCGTAAGTGTGTTCCAACTTGATGCAACAGTTTACTGAGGTGATGGTGACAAACTGCAATTCGGGCTCGCGGTTTGTCAGATTCGGATTTGGTGGTAACATTGGATTCGCCAGATATGGTCCATATTGGAAGCTGGGCCGACGCATCATCCACCAGACGTTTCGTTCCGAGTCTGCTCCAGCATTTTGCCCAATGCAACTCCGCCGAGCTAGACAGTTGGTCGAGAACATCTTGGATGATCCCAACGAGTACCCATTTTACTTTGAAACGTCAGAACACTAGTCTTGCGCGCTCTTCCTTGAATGACCATCGGTTTCTTCAGGTTTTCTGCTGCAGTAGGCATGTCTGCAATCTACGACTACGAGCCACAGCCAAGGGATGACCCAATGGTGAAGATGGTAGACAACTTCTGTAAAGCTTCTGCACCGGCCTTGATATCTGGAAGGGCTGTCCTCCTGAAGATATTTCCATTCCGTAAGTCATTCGCATCAAGTATCGAATATTGTCTACTTCGCCAGAACTCAACTTTATATGAACAGTACTGAGTGTGTCCAAATGGATTCCCGTCTTGTCTCGACTCAGACGTGAAGCAAATAAGGCTTATAATATGGGCGTCAATGTGAAGGAGGCCCCATACCAATTGGTCCAGAAGCGCATGGTAGGTCATTTCTGATGCGCATAATTAGGGTCATAATAACTAGTCTTTTTCAGGTAGCCAAAGAGCATATCGAACCAGACACAATGGTATTTCATCATATCCAGTGCATGGACAAGTTGGATGCCTCCCAGCGCGCCGAGTACGAGAATGCACTCAAACACGCGTCCTTTACTGTCTTTATCGGTAACATTTCCCTCGCTTAATGGTCGATGGTCACCTCTTACTGTATTCCTCCTCTACGCTAGGCGCTGCAGACACGGTTTGTAATCCATTGTTTAAGACAGATCCAGGGCCACTCATGGGACTAACAGACTAGTTCGACGTTGATGTCCTTTACGCTCGCGATGGTGAAAAATCCTCGGATCTGGAAACGTGCTCAAGCAGAAATCGATACAGTTATTGGGACTGACAGACTTCCCGAGTATGAGGACAGACCGTCATTACCATACGTGGATGCGATCGTACGGGAATCGTTAAGGTGGATACCGGTTGTTCCACTACGTGAGTTTACTACCACTCATCTCGATAGTACACTCGATAGATTCTGAACCATTCGCGAGGGGTCCCACATGCTCTGATGGGCAACGATGTCTATAAGGGTTACTACATACCTCGCGGTACGTCGTAGACATACACGAAACTAGGCTACATTGACGTTCCTTCAATAGGTGCAACCGTCTATGCAAACATTTGGTGCGTGCTGTATTCGTGTCTCGTAACTGGCAGGTTTTAAGATTGTCGTACAGGGCAATGTCGCGCGACGAAATTCGATATCCTGACCCAGAGGCGTTTGTTCCAGAACGGTTTTTGAATCCACATGGGACGTTGACCGGAGACGATCCTGCCGACTTTGTGTTTGGATTCGGGAGGCGAGCATGCCCAGGTAAGCCAAACTCTATTTCCATGACGTTACGAGAGGTCTACACTTTTCATATCCCTGCTAGGTCGCCATGTCGCAGACGCGTCCGTCTGGAGCGGGATTGCAACGATGTTGGCCATGCTAGACTTCAATACCCGAAAAGACAAGAATGGGAACGATGTCGAGTTTAAAGCTAAGTTCGCGACCGGGCTTGCGCAGTGAGTTCATTTGGGTCACACTACGTTATTGACTTTTTGATTGCTTTGTTCCGTGGAAATGAAATCGTAGCCACCCGCTTTTCTTCCCGTGTAACCTTTCCCCTCGGGAACACTTTGAAACGGAGACTCTTCGACATTCTCTTGCTAAATGATGTCCGCGGTGGATTGTATTTAGTTGTGGATAGGTGTACGTACTCTATCGTGAATATCCCTGAGAGGATAGAAGAATCGACCGCGGAGATGACGGACCTCAGATTTCTGCATCATCTTTGTTATCTTCGCATATCCAACGCGACAAACGGTCATACGTATTTTAGACTTGTATCGTAGACAAGTTTCGGTGTTGACGGGTGGATGAAAGCCTTGACGAGGTATTCGATTGGGGCTCGAGGTATATCGACCCATCTCGCAATACGTCGGCGTCATGTAGATCCCCCAGGTCGATCACACTCCCACAAATTTTGGAAGTCAACATAGGTGAAGCAAGAGCCCGAAAAGCAGCATCGTACACTACAATTTCTTCTGTTTGACAGATCTGCACTTCCAGGTCGGAAGGAATTTCTCGACGAGATGCGCTCCTGAGGGTCCTGCCAGCAAAAGAGATGCGAGCTGTACATACATACCACGTTGAGAAGTGTGCATGGATTTTTACCTGCGACGGTATGGGGTGGGCGTCGCCATTTGACGAGGGCCCTTGCGCCGTACCAGCTGCACGCTATCAAGGCTCCTCGTGGCCAAGGTAATGGTGATTTCTCGCTCGCGGATCTCCTCGGTACCAATAAGTACCTAACGGGTGGGTTAGTTGTGTCACATCTTTTTGGCTTCTTAAGATCTTAGGTCCCGGACCTCCCGTGTTCTAGAAATAGATGATCTCAGTTCAACCTCCGGGGCTTCCTAACGCCTCAGTGCGGCCTCATTGACCTCTCATGCGGCAGGAATGAGATACACACTCCTCCAGCCAGCACCACTGCTTTGCGTTCCTTCAAAGACCTCCTTAAGAGGCTCCTTACGGGGCCTCGGCAAACGTGGCTTTCCCAACTCGTACCCTCATCGGGGCTTTGTTTTGTAATCTCCTGATTCATTCTCGCTGTCTGCAATGGAGGTACTCGAAGGGCCTAACCGTCCACGACCGCTCTTGGTAGTCAGTTTCAAGGCCCAAAGCAACCCCGTATAGGGACTGGCCATGCACTGCGACGATGAGGGGGCGTGCCAGGCAACGGCGAGACGACTGGAGTGTGTGTGGGGAGCGTGAGACGGCAGCGTACGATGATGTGACGGGGCACAAGATGACGGGAGAGCGCACGGCCGTCGCCGTTGTTGTCGTCGAGGTGGTGGGTTTATGCCTGTGTT
>JBBPJX010000843.1:0-10673 GCA_038088955.1 Neotropicomus parvogracilis | reverse complement strand
AGTCTCGTTCCACTGTTTCAAGGAATGCTTGCTCTTGCTCTTATCTCTGCTGTGCTCTATCTCATGAGCTCCCCCTTGACTGAGTCTTGACGAACTCTTGATCATCACTTCTTGTTTCCTCATCATCCCTCGTATTCTCGTTGCAACGTAACAATTTACATATCAACTGCACCAAGTACAGATGTCCGATATGCCATGAAGCAGCACCAGGTCACCCTCAATACCTGTGCCTTCACATCCAATGCCACGTTTGTCAGCACTATGGACATTCGGCCAACTTTTGCCCCACCAGACATTGTATTCACTGCGAATCTGACACGCACTCCACATTTACTTGTGACAGGCACTCCGCTCAACCTGGACTCTCCCAGCACGAACGGGAGGGAGACGATGCTTGATGAAATTGTCCTAGGCTGGAAAAGTGTTGAGTCAGGGTCTCAACTGTACGAAGGGGGTGATGTTATGATTCTTGCATTACTACCATGCTTGTTCTTGTTGACAATTTATTTTCCTACACAGACACTGTCACATTCTTCTTCCCACTACGACGGGTCTGTATCATGTCTCCTCTTATTCGATAGTGATGGGTACACACTCTTCCATATTCTGACTTCCCCTTTCACGAGTGCAACCCCATGACGGACAACTATTTCTGTTTCATCGCCTTAGCCATTGCCACCATTCCACAGCCCTTGATTGATATCTCACTTGCTATGCTAAGGTGATTCCTTCCCTCTGTTTCCCCCAATTTCTATATGCTTCTCTTCCTTATAAAGTCTCGTTCTGTGCGCTCCGTTGTCCTTGTATTTAATCCTATCATGCACAACTTGTACCCTAAGTTACGTCTTGAATTCTATCACGAGTTCTTGAAGTCTCTTCCCTTAGTACTCCCTCGTGCCCCCTAGTTCATCCCCTTCCTGGGTGACTCGTTCGACTCTATCCTCAGTGGAACAAAGTAGGTGCCTCCTCGTGAGTGCCCCCCCTGAGCGTGCTCCCTCGTCACATCCCTCAAGAACTCTATGACATAACACTTTTATAGCAATAAAGCCTAGGAATTGAAAAGTGTGGGAACATGTACATACTCAGATATAATGTTTATATGTTTATCTTTGTTTGTAGGGCCAAACAATTGCAAGAATCCCTTCATTTAGTTGAGATCCAATCACTCATGCCAAAAGTGAAATAACTGTTCCAATGAAGTTGTAATTTTGAAATGGATGTATCTCTGTATCCTGTGAATCAAATTATGTGATCCAAGGGTCATATTCTAGCCAAGGGTCTGTAATATATTTCATCTCACTATGGCTAAGCGAAATTCCCACAGGTGGTTGCAGGGTGCTTCATGTCCTATGTTGGGGTCAAACATTGGAACAGTTTTTGGAGTCACTGTATGGAGAGAACTTGTCCTCAATGGTGCTGCAAGAACTGTGATGAACTTGGACACTTCATTGGAGACTGTCCTATCACAGACGGCGATAATAACAACATTCTTGTCAACAAGGGCAATCCCAATGGGCCTGATCACAACTGAAGGGATTAATTTCAAGCTGGTACCTCAAATCTACGAAGGGGATAATGTTACAATTATGCGACTCTATCTGTTTGTTCTCATCTTCTCTTTCTTTTCTGATGGTTCCATTTTCATTCAATGACAAGTACATTCTTGGTTTGCCATCATCTTCAACGTCAACAATATTCTTATCTATCATTGGTAACCATTCCCCTTTTGATGGACTGCACCTCCTACAACCAGTTCTCTTACACTGGTTGTGTGATCCCATTGTTCATAGCCTTCCACAGCTCCTATGACTTGTATTTAAACCTATAGAACTAGCTCATGTACATACATATCTCTAAGCTAGTTCTATGCAATTGCACACATTCTAGCCTCACTCTAAAGGCTCCCACTTGGAGGTAGCACAAGGAGACTGTTACAATCTTTTCCCTTTCTTCTCAACTTTTTCTCATCTCTTGTGCTATTGCTTGTTTACCTCTCTTTCACATACATATGTAGACTATGAGTACTCATTACTCTTCCTTCCCGTCGACGGCATCTCCTATAGGCATATCGTCTGATCAACTTCTTTCTTCTTCTTCTTCTTCCTCATCGCCCTTGGCGTCGCCTTCCACAGCCTGGTCACTGCATACCTCTGATATCCAACAGGCTGGTACATCATTCATTTCATTACCATTGCTTCTCCTTGTTCTTGATGGTGATCATTTCTTTTAGCTCTGCCTTATTTATGACTCATCTCAATCTCATCGTCATAGGGAACACTGCTGTCCACAGCCTTCCCTCTCATATTTATACTCGACTTGCCTTTGAAACGACCAACTCACTTAAGAGGTGGGCGCTCTGCCTAATCGCCTGCAAGTCTTGGGAACTTGAAGGTAGCGAGGGGACTAAGAAGAGTCTTGCGACTTAGTGGATAGTGGGCAGCCTCGTAGTGAGGATGGGAATAATCCAAGAGGACAAGAATGGGGAGCCATTCCTGCCCAGCTCGGGGGTTTATATACTATCTAGGGTTTGTACATGTTTGGTACTATTTATGTACACTAGATCTGTCCGATATACTATATAATATCCTTTGGCTGTGTCAGGAATTCCGGGAGGAACCATTATGCGGGTGGCGGCCAATAGCATTACTCACTCGTCGGTTGGCATCAATGACCGATGCTGTGCGTGCTGCGTATTCCCGTGTTGTGACTCGTGTATCAGCATAGCCCTGGTGCGGCTTCTGATAAGTATAGCCTCGTGTGGCAGCCAATAGCGTATTGCGCTCTTATCTCGGCTGTGCTCATGCTCTCGTCGTGAGGCTAAGTCTCTGCGCGTTATGCGTTTGTAGTGAGTGTGGCCTTTATGTAGGCTTTGGGAAATACTGCTCGTAACAGCCTTCATCTTTGCTTTAGACTTGTTCTCTTGTAACCTATGTTGCACTCCCTGCAATCCACATTACTTGTTGCTCATCTCATCTGCAGGAATCATGTCCTGCACTCATCATCTTTTGGCCTTCAAGTAATTATCCTTGTCACTTGTCCTCATTGACTGTTGTAGTCATCCTCGCACTTGTCGACTGTTGGAGTCGTCCTCATCCTTGTCCCTCGTCCTTGTCCTCCCCAGTCTTGTCTCACTGTTGAGAGATGCTTGCTGTGCTCTATTACCTTGTCTGTGCTCTTCCCTGAGCCCACCCTCATCATAGTCTTTGTCCTACTATTGAGTGGATGCTCTCCTCATAACCTTGTCCTCAAGTCACTCATCGCAGCATAACATTAGAACAAGTCTCTCCCCTTGGGCAACGCACCGACGTTTTGCCCACCATTGCTCATCGTAACCCCCACATCTGGCACACCCCTGTCTCCAAAGAATCCTCCTCCTCCTCAAAAGAAGATGATGAAGGAGTAACCCCACCACCTAGCCCTCTCTTCCCTGAACCCCTAGCCTTACCACCTGTTCCACCAGCCCCTAGTCCACCACCACCTAGTCCACCTGCTCCACCCATCACCCCCATGTCATCCACAGTCAAAGCTGAGAAGAAGATCAGCCAACCGTTTGCCTTCAATGGAGACCAGCACAAGACTCATGCATGGCTCTCCATGGTCATGTCATACCTCCTAGTCAACCAGCACATCTATGTACACCACCGATGATGACAAAGTCCAGTTCGCCCTCTCATATATGATGGAAGGAACTGCCCTCAGATGGGCCACATTAGCCAGAGAAACCGCTGTCAATCAAACCCCCATCTCCTTTGGAAAGTTTGACGACTTTGTTGTCGACTTCAAGAAAAGCTTCCTCCATCTAGATCTAGAAGATGAAGCTATCAACAAGCTCAATGCCCTCTCTGTTGCCTCCTGCAAAGGAATCATTACATATATCTCCAAGTTCCGCACCTATGCTGTCCAAAGCAGAATCAAGGACTTCAAAGCCCTTGAAGCATACTTCAAGTGAGGGCTCCCTGAAGGTCTTCACACTCGCGTCATGATGATGGAAAAACCACCCAAGACCATGGCGGAATGGTACACTGCCTCTCAGACATTCCAGACTAGCTGGGAATGTGCCAAGGGACTTAAACCCAAGGACACCAGACCTATGTACACCCCTCACACCCCCAAGGACCCAAACACAATGGACATAGACGTCATCGCCACTAGTACTCCTGCTTGCCTTACCCTCATAGAATGTGCTCGCTGCATGCGAGACAAGCTTTGTTTCAGATGTTGCAAACCAGGGCATGCAGCCCTCCAATGTCGCACATTTCCTAGTACTCTCCATTCCACCACCCCTGCTTTAGCCAGAGTCACTACAACTTCCGAAGAAACTTTAGTCCAGGATAAAGGAGTCACTCCCCTTCATTCCCTCCAACAACAGGGACACTCTCAGGAGGAAATAGTCAACATCCTCACTACATGCTTCAAGAAAGAAGAACCCAAACAGGATTTTTAGAAAGGAAGGATGCCGTGACGTCTCCCCTTCCCCATAAACTTGCTACTGTACTTATGTCCTCGTGCAATGATAGAAATCTCCTTCTTGACCTATCACTTGCTGGAATCACAGAAACCATCACCACCTCTGCTCTAATCGACAGTGGAGCCATCAGGAACTTCATTTCGCCTCAGCTAGTTCAACGACTTTGTCTCCCACTCCGACCCTTACCAGAACCCATACTTGCCTTCAATGTTGATGGAACCTGGAATGTTCACAGAACTATCCACCACACTGTGCAAGTCCCTGTCTCATCAGGGTTCCACCAGGAAATGCTCTCTCTCATGGTTCTAAACTTGGGAAAAACAAGCATCATACTCGGAATGCCTTGGCTTCGCACCTGGAATCCTGTCATTGACTGGACAACAGGACTTGTGGATGTATCAGTGGACTCTAAGGCAGTGCCTCTTTGTGAGTGCCCCCCCTCAAATGAGATACATGTCCCAGACCCTGCAGAAGATGATCACTTCCTCCGAGTACTTAACCTCAACACCAACATCAAACTTGACCAACTATGGAACCTAAGACAACAATGGCTCACAAGCGAAAATGTCTTTGCCACCACGATCTTGACTCAACTTGCCCAGGAAGCCAGGAAGGGCGAGGTGACTCTACCTGAGTGGTGCAAGGACTTTGCCGATGTCTTTTCCAAAATCCTCCATGACCAACTGCCACCGCATCGCCCCATTGATCACACTATTGAACTCAAAGACACCTTCATCCTGAAAATCACCAAGGTATACCCCCTGAATCCTGCCAAACAAGAAGCCTGTAGGGCTTTCATTGATGAACACCTTAAGACCAGTTGCATTGTCCCCTCAAAATCCTCCCAAGCTGCTCCATTCTTTTTTGTTCCAAAGAAAGATGGAGGTCTACATCCTTGCCAAGACTATCAATATCTTAACTCACACACTGTTCGCAACGCCTACCCCTTGCCACTCATTGAAGACCTTATGTACGACATGAAAAATTCAAAATACTTCACGAAGTTTGACGTTCGTTGGGGATATAATAACATCCATATCAAGGAAGACAACCAATGGAAAGGCACCTTCATCACTCCTTTCGGACTCTATGAACCCACAGTCATGTTCTTCAGGTTTTGTAATGGATCCGCTACGTTCCAAGCCTTCATGAATCATTCCTTCGCCAACATGCTAGCAGAACAATGGCTCAAGATCTACATGGACGATCTTGGCATCCACTCCAACGAACTTGACCTCCACCATGATTGCACCTGTTGTGTTCTCACCTGCTTCCGAGAACTCAGACTCTCTCTCAAACTCCCTAAATGCCTCTTCAACGTCGCCCATATGGACTTCCTCAGCATGATAGTTGGGGAAGGAAAACTCACCATGGACCCCACTAAACTCTCTGCCATTACAGACTGGAAGCCTCCTACCTCACTCAAGGGAGTCTGCTTGTTTCTGGGATTCTGTAACTTCTACAGGAAATTCATTGCCAACTACTCTGACCTCACCACACCACTAGTCACCCTCACAAAGAAAGATCACCCATGGACCTGGAAACCTGATCAACAGCTCGCCTTCGATCACTTAAAGACACAATTCACCTCTGCACCCATCCTCACTATCCCCGACACTGATAAACCCTTCACCTTAATGACCGACGCTTCCCTCATCGCCTTAGGAGTAGTTCTCATGCAACCCGACTCTAATGGAGATCTTCATCCCTGTGCTTACTTATCCAAGATGTTCGCCCCTGCTGAGAGAAACTATGACATCTATGATCAAGAACTATTAGCCATCATCACTGCCCTAGAAAAATGGCAACATCTGTTATCAGGAACTCGCCACCCCGTGTCCGTCATCACTGACCATCATAATCTCTCATACATCTGTGACCCCAGAGACTTGTCACGCCGACAGGCACGATGGAGTGTCTTTCTCCAGGACTTCAACATCATATGGTATGTAACACCTGGAACTGCCATGGGCTCCACAGATGCCCTCTCCCAAAAAGATAGCATAGATACCACTGATGACAATCGCGCTCTCTCAATCCTTCCTGACCATCATATTATCTGTGCCCTCGATCTAACCCTCCAAGAAAAGCTCTCGCAACCTGACTCGCTTGTCAAAGCCACTCTCTTAGCCCTTGAAAATAAAACTTCTCTTCTCCCCCATTCCTCCCTCGCTGACTTGCAGTACCTTGATGGAAAATTCTACTTTAAAAATCGCCTACATATATGTCCCTGAACCAGCCCAAAAAACTCTCGTCACCACCCTTCATGACTCCCACCATGGTGGACACAATGGTATCACTCATACACAAACATCCCTTGCCCAAGACTATTGGTGGCCAGGCATGAATAATTTTGTTTGCCAATTCGTTCTAGGCTGTGCCGTTTTCCAGCAAAATAAACCCAACACACACCCTATGGTTCCCCCACTCACCCCTATTTGCTCCACTGCTACCCACCCCTTTCAGTCCATCTCGGTGGATCTTATCACCTCCCTTCCGGAGTCTGACAGTCACACAGCTTTGATGGTCGTGGTCGACCATGGGCTTACGAAGGGGGTAATTCTCTGCCCCTGTACCTCAGACATCTCTGCCCAAGGGGTAGTACAGCTCTTTTTCTCCCATGTCTTTCTGAGATTTGGTCTCCATGACTTGGTCATCTCTGACTGAGGACCCCAGTTCGCCTCTGTCTTCACCCTAGAACTTGCCAGACTCCTCCAATACAACATCAAACTCTCCTCTGCTTATCACCCACAAACGGATAGACAGACTGAGTGCCTCAACCAGGAGATAGAAACCTTCATCTGCATCTTCTGTGAAGGAAAACCTGAACATTGGGCTCGACTAGTCCTGCTCACTGAGTTCCATCATAATCATGTCCCTCATTCATCCACTCAACATTCACCATTCCAACTGATGATGGGATATAATCCCTGCTCATATCCCTCATTAGGACATATGTTCCTCCCAACCCTAGAAACCTGCCTCATCATCCTTGACCTCTTCTTCCACCTTTCGCCTCAACCACAACCACAAGATTTCGTCATCATTACCTAGGACGTCAGTCTCTTCATGAGTATTGTCCTCAGGACTTTCCTTGTATATGGTCAATTGCCTTTTTCACTCCTTCTCCAACCCCTGCTTTCGCTACCACATATTTGTCCCTGGGGCTAAAGGCCATCAAACATGGATAGACAAGCACACTTTTGAACATTCGTGCTTCTGCCGATTCACCTATTGTCCCTTTCATTACTCCTTCTAGTATGGCTAGTCCTTCTCTTCCTATCGACATTTCTCTCCTTCCTGTTCCCACCCAGCGTCTTCTAATCATGGTCCTCTTGACCACACCAGCTCTCATTTGTGATCTGGAGGAAGTGCCCGAGTATTTCGATCTCCCCACTCTAGCCCTTGGAGTACGCCTTTTCCATCGCGTCTCCTTAGTCCTCACACTTCATCAACACTTCTTCCCATCCATCACAGATGACCTATACTCACACATATTACACTTCACCATGGAACCACTCCTCGGGTCCATTTGCGACTTCATTGTAGTGGCTGGCATTGGCCCCTTCATTTACGCTTTAGAGTTTCCTTTACTTCTTGAAATCTTTGCCCCTATCTATGAGTCGCTGACCCTCGAGGAACATGCAGCTCTTGGCGCTTCCCCACCTCCATCACCACCCCCAGACCAGATCATTCCTCCTCCCTCCTTAGCCAAACGCATCACTAATGTCATCGATGATTCCGAGGCAGGTTATCTGATTACCCTTTACCACCATTGATTCAATGGGTCTCGTATCATATCTTCTCCAACACAAGTATGTATTACCCATCAAGACCCCATCCCCATCTGCAGCTTACCTTGCAGCCAACACTTGCCATCAATGTGACAATAGTGGTCACCTTTGGGTTGACTGTTCTAGATAACAATGTCCCCACTGTGGCATATCGACACCAGGACACCCTCAATATCTGTGTCTTTGCACCCAATGTCGTATTTGTCAGTGCTATGGCCATGGAGAATCTGTTTGCCCCACAACCCACTGCCCCCATTGTGACTCCACAGACCACTGGGGAGGTGACTGTCCTTCATGCAGTTCTGGATCTGGCAGCACTGTCACTCAAGGATGACGATGATGAATTCTCCATACTAGACAACATTATGGACAGGTGGACTGAACTCTCGTCAGTGACTCGAGTGTACTGAGGGGGTAATGTTACAATCTTTTCCCTTTCTTCTCAACTTCTTCTCATCTCTCACACTATCACTTGTTTACCTCTCTTTCGCATAGACTATGAGTACTCGTTACTCTTGCTTCCCATCGACAGCATTTTCTATAGGCATATTGTCTGATTGACTTCTTTCTTCTTCTTCTTCTTCCTCATTGCCCTTGGTGTTGCCTTCCACAGCCTGGTCACTGTGTACCTCTGATATCCAACAGGCTGATACATCATTCATTTCATTACCATCACTTCTCCTTGTTCTTGATGGTGATCATTTCTTTTAGCTCTGCCTTATGTATTTATGACTCGTCTCATTGTCATAGGGAACACTGCTGTCTGCAGCCTTCCCTCTCATATTTATACTCGACTTGCCTTCATCTTTGCTTTAGACTTGTTCTCTTGTAACCTATGTTGCACTCCCTGCAATCCATATTACTTGTTGCTCATCTCATCTGCAGGAATCATGCCCTGCACTCATCATCTTTCAGCCTTTGGGTAATTATCCTTGTCACTTGTCCTCGTTGACTGTTGTAGTCATCCTTGCACTCGTCGACTGTTGGAGTCATTCTCATCCTTGTCCCTCATCCTTGTCCTCCCCAGTCTCGTCTCACTGTTGAGAGATGCTTGCTGTACTCTATTACCTCGTCTGTGCTCTTCCCCAAGCCCACCCTCGTCATAGTCTTTGTCCTACTATTGAGTGGACACTCTCCTCATAACCTTGTCCTCAAGTCACTCATCACAGCGTAACAGAGACCTCATTTGACCTTCACTTGGTGGTAGCCCAAGGAAGCTCTCTCTCACCCTTTACTTGGTGGTAGCCCAGGAAAGACTGCATCTAGACACTTGTGCAAGCATAACACCATTGTTGTGAGCTTGATCAGGCAAAAATGGAAATCAAGCTCAAGAAAGCCAAGAAAAGCTTGGTCAAGAAGCAGGTGGAGATGTTACAACTTCAGATCCAGCTAGAGTTGATGTGACAGAAAACCTGATCACTGTCAAATGCATCATCAAGTGGGTCATAGGCTGTTCTCATCATTCTGGGTGTTGTTCTATTGTCTTGAGTACCCCCCTCCCATCATCATTAGGCCCACAATTCCACAGCACAAATAATTCATATTATCAAGGACTGTTGTATTCATATACACTGCACAAACCTTTTCCTTTCATCTCTACTCAAGTATTCCCAGGCTGTCAAATAACCATGTCATCAACTCTGCATGAAACACTTGTCCTGGTGTTCCATCCAGCACATCAACAACCACCAGTGCCATCAGATGGTGCTGTTCTACTCCCTCTCATCTCACCCAGCCCGTGGTCCTTTCAATTCCCAACTCCTCTTTGTACTGGATGATCATGTTATGGAGTATGATGCAGCACTGAATTCAGTGCACAGCAATCTTCATATCAGCTTGTGTATGAACTACCAACTGTAGCTCACGGAGGGACTGAAATCATCCTTTCAATGCTGCAAATACAGTATGTGCTCCACATGAACCTGAACCTGTCAAGACTGAGCCAAGCCATGGTCCACGATTCTAGGTATGTACTTTTGACAAGTACTTGTTATAAATATTTTTTTGTCATGAAATTCCTACTGATTTTTCAGCTTTGAAGGGTATGGCATACCACATTTGCAATGGATAGGCACTATCAGCCCAGATCTAATGATCATGGGGTATTGTCCCCTCTGGGTCTTGTGCAATTTGAGTTTCCAGGAATGCATGCACATCATGCATGCTCCCTGGATGACCTAATTCATAATCAACAACAAGAAGATTATGGGGCATTATGACGAGCTGCTAACTTTGATAAGTGCGATCCAAGGGATAATCAGGGTATGTACCTGGCAGTTCATGAAATAATTTGACTTTCTGTCATAGAATGTTTCTCCATAAAACCCTGGTTTCTGGAACAATGGGATCAAAGATCCATCAGCTGCAAAGATTCCATTTCGCCAACCTGGACAAGATCTTTGCTCTATGAA
>JBBPJX010000842.1:0-10680 GCA_038088955.1 Neotropicomus parvogracilis | reverse complement strand
GTCGCCAAGGCCACGGAGTCGATATGTGACGCTGGCGTCGAGTTCAACAAAGCGCAAGATGCAATGAAGCTGGAGTTTGGAGAGTCGACCGTCGCGATTTTGCGACAGAAGAGGATCATAGCATGTACGACCACGGGAGCGGCCATTTACTGCGAAAGGATCAGGAAAGTTGGACCCAAGTTCCTTCTAGTGGAAGAAGCCGGGGAGATCCTCGAAAGTCATATCTTGACTGCGTTGTCGTGCGAGGTCGACCAGATGATTCTAATTGGTGACCACAAGTACGTCTGCAGAGTTTGCTTGTCCGTCCGTCGTTGATGGACCTCATAGACAGTTGCGCCCCAAAGTCAACAACTATCAGTTAACTGTTGAAAATGGCGAGGGGTTTGATCTGAACCGGTCGCTTTTCGAGCGTCTTGTTCTGAAGGGCTATCCCCATGAAACACTCTCGACGCAACATCGGATGCGTCCCGAGATATCAGCGCTCGTTCGTGAACTCACGTACCCAGAGCTTATTGACGCACCCTCCACCCATCAACGACCCGGCATCCGTGGTGTAAAGTCGAACGTTATTTTTATAGATCATGATCATCCTGAAGACGACGACACTCTGGTTGGTGATCGTGCGGATGGCGGCGCCAAGTCATCGAAGCGGAACACGTACGAAGTACAGATGGTACTCAAGATCGTGCGGTATCTCATCCAGCAAGGGTACAAGAGTGAGGACATTATCGTTCTCACCCCGTATCTTGGCCAACTTTACCATCTCCGCGATACCTTGAAGCGTGATAACGACCCGGTTCTCAACGACTTGGATACTTCGGATCTCACCCGAGCTGGGATATCTGCTGACACACCATCTGATGTCAAAGCCAAGAAAAGCCGAATCCATTTGGCAACGATAGGTATGCAATGCGCTTGCGGGTACTATGCCATCGTTTGACTGCCCATCGCAGACAACTATCAGGGAGAAGAAAGCAATATCGTGGTCGCGAGTCTGACGCGATCGAACAAATCGAACGCCATCGGGTTCATGGACTCTCCCGAACGTCTCAACGTCCTCCTTTCGCGCGCCCGGGACGGCCTGATATTGATCGGTAACTCCAAAACGTTTTTGCACTCGAAGAAAGGAGGCGCACTCTGGAAGCGATTCTTTACCCTCCTCGACAAGGGTAAGTACGCTTACCGAGGGTTCCCCATCAAGTGCGAACGACATCCCGAGCACGTCGTCTTACTCAAGCATGCGAGCGATTTCGACGGCCTGTGTCCTGACGGCGGATGTACGGAGCCGTGGTGAGTGACCTATACCGTCGCTGAAACTCGAGCTGATCGATCTTGCCTTATTATGAAAGCGGGTTCACGCTCGCGTGTGGACATGCGTGCCCGATGAAATGCCACCCCAGTCGGATTTCTGCGTCGCTCGACCCGCACGACGTGTCGCAGTGCAAGCGTCGAACGCGGGGGGTCTGTCCGGCGGGTCGTCATAGGAAGACATGGGAGTGTCGTTCTGGACGGCCTTCCGATTGCTCGACATGCATCAAAGAAACTAAGCAACAGGAAGAAATCGCTCGGGAGGCGTTGGAGCAGCAAAAGAAGCGCGAAGAAGCCGAGGCTGAGCATCGCTGCCGGATGGCCGAACTGGAGGCTACGTTGCGAGGTGAAGGATCGGTCGAAGAAAGCAAAGTCCAGGAGGGGCAACATAATCAGGAGGAGGAAGAGAGGAAGAGAAAAGAACGGCGGCGTAAGCGACAGGAGGAGGCAAAGAGGCAGAAACAGGAAGCGAAGAAGCGACAAGAACGGCGGCATAAGCGACGGAAGGAGGCAGAGAGGCAGAAACAGGAAGAGAAGAAGCGACGAGAGGTAGAAAAGAGGGAAGCCGCCCTTAGGAAACAGGAGAAGGAAGAGCGCGAAAGACAAGAAAAAGCGCGAGAGGAAGAGGCTGAACGACTCCGGGAAGCCACCAGCAGGAGGTTGGAGGAGGAAGAATGCAGGAGACGAGAGGAGATGAGGAGGCGGGAGGAACAGACAAGACGACTCGAGGAAGCCACCCGCAGGAAATTGGAAGAAGAACGCAGGAGACAAGAGGAGGAGACGAAGAAGCGGGAGGAACAGACAAGACGACTCGAGGAAGCTGCCCGCAGGAAATTAGAGGAAGAACGCAAGAGACAAGAGGAGGAGACGAAGAAGCGGGAGGAACAGACAAGACGACTCGAGGAAGCTGCCCGCAGGAAATTAGAGGAAGAACGCAAGAGACAAGAGGAGGAGACGAGGAAGCGGGAGGAACAGACAAGACGACTCGAGGAAGCCACCCGCAGGAAATTGGAAGAAGAACGCAGGAAACAAGAGGAAGAGACGAGGAAGCGGGAGGAACAGACTAGACAACTTGAAGAAGCTACCCGCAGGAGATTGGAGGAAGAACACAGGAGACAAGAGGAGGAGAGGAGGAAGTGGGAGGAACAGACAAGACGACTACAAGAAACCACCCAAAGGAGATTGGAGGAAGAACGCAGGAGACAAGAGGAAGAGATGAGGAAGCTGGAGGAACAGACTAGACGACTACAGGAAGCCATCAAAAGGAGACAAGAGGAAGAGTACGAATGGGGAGTTGTTCGCAAGTGGCGGGAAGAAGAAGACCGCCGGAGACGAGACGAAGAGATGAAGACTTGGGGGGAACAAGCCAAGCTACTGCAAGAAGGTGCCGACGGGCGACCTGAAGAAGAACACAGGAAATGTGAGGAACATATCAAGCCACTCCTGGAAGCCACCCACATTGGCCAGTGGGTGGGTTTCTTTGAACGGCCCATTGTTTGCTCGCCCAGCGTCAAGAAAGCTGGACTGATCGAGGAGATAACTCAGCGGGTGCTCGACACACCCAGCGCCAAGAAGGCTGGACTGATCGAAGAGATAACTCAGCGGGCGCTCGAGGGGCGGCGAGAGATGGCTGAGCTGGCTGAGGAAATGGCTGAGACCCAACAGGGCAAACTCTTGGAGGAACAGCGTGAACAGGTAGCAGTCGTGAGACAACAGGAAGAACAGAAGAGGATAGCAAAAGAGAGGAAAAATCAAGAACAAGAGGAGAATAAGAGTACAACCTGTTCCATTCAGTGAGCATGAGGTGCGGTTATTGATGCCATTGACTTGTCCGCTGGTAATATCATACAAGAGTATTGTCGTTGGGAAGTAACGAGACAAAGACCTCTACGGCCCGATCTGGATTAGGCAACGTTGTTTTGTTTTGTTGTATATAGTCGCATCTGATTCTAATAGCCACGTTGACTCCAATCACATTCCCAGCGGCAAGAGTGTGTACACACTTGGACAAACCAAGATACATACATTTTCTGACGACGTGTGCAGTGCTCGTAGGCGATAACAGCCATTATCTCCCTCGGCTGCGCCTCTTCGATGCGAGGTGTAAAGTCGACCTCAAATCACCCCAGGTGAGTCACAACGTTGTCCCTGTCCGGCGTCGTATCGATGGGCGCATCCGGAAGCTCTGTGATTCGGAAAGAGCGCGAGAGCAATGAAGAGTGAACTGTTCGCAAGATGCATCTGGACACAATCCAGCTGGGTTGACATTATCGTCGCGCGAGTTTAGCAGAGGAGAAGGCGAACAACGAGCAGCGACATACCTTCGACCAAAACAAAACAGGTGACACTCGACGTCATCGCGTAGTTGACCGTTTGGATCCAGCCAGCATCGAGGGTCAAACCATTCGGGATCTAGAAATGCAACAGGGTCTCAGCTGATTGCCCTAAACTCCTATTATTCGCGTTCCAAGCATGCGAGAGATAAGTCTATCGTCACGGTACGTACCACTGGTTTGCTGTTACATCGTGGACCCACTGGCACGCCGCCCTTTGCAAAGTGGTATCGTCGTTGCTACATCCTACTCGTCGGACCGTCAAGCCTTGCACCCCATCGCTCTTACGCCTGCCTTCGGGGTATTCGCAGGGTAGATCCCTTTACTTACATAGATATGATTGTCCTCACATTGAGCGGAAACCAAAAAAATGACACTGCTTTTCGGGATCCTGATTCATCTCAAAAGGCGCAAAAATCGTACATAGTCTTAGTAACAAATACTGACAACCGTCAAGGTGCCGTATATCCGTTGTTGCATCGGGAGCATGTCTGGCCACGCTATAATGTATTATCGGGGCTCAACCTGCACATACATGTATTCGGCCCCTGGTGACCACCGGTTGGCGCGCGCGGTCACCCGTTCCCACGGGTGGTGACCCCGCGGGCGGAAATACATGCGGCACGTCTCGATCGGACGGCGCTGCGCGAACGAAACGAGAGCAGAGGACGAGGCGATCGGGATAGGGGCACGGCCCTGCCCACGCTCGTCTTTCGTTTTCCACACGCCGCGTTCACGCTACAGTAGCCACACACACCTCGACGCCGACGACGACGACGACAGGATGGAGCTCGACACGAGGACGGTCGACGGCCGCGAGGAGGCGGTCGTGAGAGAGACGGTCGAGGTGCCGTACGATGCGAACGACCTGTGAGCCCCCGGCGTGCGCCGATATCCGTTGTTGGGGGGGACCGAGGGACGGACTGACTGACACGCCTCGTTTCACAGCGAAGGCAGGCGCAGGGAGGAACTCGTCGCGATGGTCGAGCGACAGGTCGGGCGGTGGCCCTACCGCGATGCCAAGCGTCGGTTCGTGGTCAGGGGTTCAACCTGCACATACATATATCAGGTGATATAATGCCCATATGAAAGGGTGTTGTACGTTCGAGTCCTGTGTCCATTGGGCCATTACCTGGTAAAATTCATGCGGACGTATTGATATCGTGGTGACACATGTTGGCACGCAACTTGGCTAGAACGAGCCCATACCAAGCTGAGCAAGCGTCACGAAATGCGACCCTCCCCCACATCTGTACCCATTTCCCTCTCTTATCCATGGATACCCCACAGGACAGACTCCCATGTGGCGAAGCTTCTGCTGCACTTCCACCTCCTTTTGCCTCTTTTCCTCCTCTTCTTGCTGTTTCTTCCTCAAGGCGGCAGCGGCCCTTTCCCTCGCCGCTCTCACCTCTGCCTCGCGACGACGCGCTTCTTCAAGCTGACGCTCGAGCTCGAGCTGCTTCTCCACGTTGTCCTTGGCCTGCTCCATGGCACGTTCCAGCGCCAGCGCTCGTGCCCGGGCAATTTGGTCCTCCTTCTCGGCCTCCTTGACCGCTTGTTCAAGACGCATTTCTTCCTCCGCGGCTTTCTTCTTCGCCGCTTCCTCCGCCGCAAAGTTTGCTTGAAGTTGGTTCCAGACAGCGTCGGACACACCGGGGTCTCGTTGAGCAACAGGGTACGTCGAAGGTTGTTCCTTGGTCTGCGCTTGTGCAGGCGGGGGGCGTTTAGTAGACTGGTCTACCTGTGGCATTTCCTTGGGTGGAGGCGGAGCACGCTCGAGCGCACGACTTGTTGATATAGACGTTGAAGGGGGCGGCGGTGCTGGACCGTCCATCCTTGCCATTGGCATCGAGCTAGAGGGTGGCGCGGTGCGCGACATCTTCTGTCGGTCCAGTTGTTGTTGTAACATGGACGTTAAGGTGTCTAGAACCTCTCCTGCTGAGAGCGACCCAGAAGTCCCGCCATCGGCCAGATTAGCAAACGCTTTTTGAGTCAACTTCTTCGCGAGCGTCTTGACATCGCGCGCGTTTCCCCAGGAAGGCAGTGCAGACATTTCGTCTATGACATCTTGCATCTCAACATAGGCGGGTGAGCTTTTGTCGCTAAGTTCCGGAACAACGATTTGATTCTTCTTCAGGTCTTTGTCGAGGAGCTCCAGACATTGCTCCGAGGACATATTCTGGAAGACGATCTCCTCGGAGAAACGACTGGAGAGGCCCGGGTTGACCGCCAAGAGCTCGTTCATCTCATTGTCGTAGCCGGCCAGAATGATGATCATCTTGTTCATGAAGCGCTCGTTGGTCATCAATCCAACAATCTCGTCCATCGCTTCCTTCGCGTAAAGACCTTCGCTCAGCCGGTAAGCTTCGTCAATGAAGAGCACCTTGCCAAGGGCTTTCTCAAAGATCCCCTTCGTCTTCGGTCCCGTGTGCCCGACATACTGTCCAACCAGGTCCGTCGCAGAACACTCGACTACTTCTTTGGAAGCCAAGAAACCCATGTCGTAGTATACCTGACCCAGTTTCCGAGCCGTCGTTGTCTTGCCCGTACCTATCCTCAATGAGCAGCGATCCAATCCTCGATATGCTACAGCCTACCTGGTGGTCCCTTAAAGACAAAGTTGCTCGGAATCTGGGTCCGCATGTCGAGACCCTTTTCTTTCATTGCTTTGGCGATCTTTTGATAATCGTCCAGTTTCTTGATGACTTCGTCACAGCCCACGATGTCCGAGAACAACTTTGCGAGGTTTGCAGACGCGTTGTCTCCCCGGTCGAAATCGGGATCAATGTCTTGAGATTCGAACAGAACGTCCATCCTCTGGGAGGGAGGAACGGACGCCATTCGTTTCTGATACCGCGTTTTCGCCTGCCCCAACAGGTTTTCGACTTCGCCCGCATTGCCAAAGTTGGGGCGGTTCTTCATCCGGCTGAGCAACTCCCGCGCCACTCCCTTGGCTGCGTCCGTGGCCAACAAGTCCTGGTCTTTGAGCTTCAGTTCCAAGATTTTCATGAGCTGGGGTTCCGTAAAGTCCTCAAAGTTGAATGCGTTCTCGATGGCAAAACGTCGAGCCAGTCCAGGGTTGACGTTCTGCGAGCGGGAACGTCAATTTTAGTACGAACAACGCTGACGACGACGTTACCTGGAACATCTCTTCCATTTGGTCCTTGTATCCGAGAAGAAGGACACACCGATCTTCGCCAGGTACGCTCTGGATCTCAGCGACCATCGTGTCGATAACTGACGTCTTGTAAGGATCTGTCGAGCTCTTGCTGTACAACATGTACGCCTGGACATTCTTAAAACACTCCGTCACGGACGCAAACGATGCGAACAGACCTCGTCAATGACGAGCACCTTTCCTTGTGTACTCTGCAAGATCGACTTCGTGTTCTTCTCAGCTTCACCCAAGGCCGCCCCGACAAAGTCTGCGGGGTTTTTGACTACCACTGACAAGCAATCTTAGCACCGTGATACGACACAGTACAGACTCGTTGCCTCACCTTCACCTCTGCTCAGCATGCCAAGGTCTGCGAGAATCTGGCCGTACAACTTGGCGACCGTCGTCTTCCCCGTGCCCGGTGAACCTAGAAAGACCCTATTGAGAGAGACCATCATCGGCTCCTTCTCCGCCAGTTCCCGCTGATAATTCGTTTCCAGAAGCTTAAACAAGTTGCGCACGGAATCCTTGACGGACTCGAGCCCGATGAGGTCCTGAAGCCTCTTCCAAGGTGCACTGTCGCGCAGAACTTGGGATGGATCGGGGCCGATCAGATCTTCCTTGGTGAGGAGGAAGTCGTCTACCTGCTTTCCCGACCGGCGCTCCTTCTCGACGCGCTCAGCCTGACGTTCGCGTACTTTGGCGAACAAGTTCTGCAACGCACGAGCGTTTCCAAAGCCGGGGGCACCTCTTCCGCGACCTAATCGCCTCACGGCGATGCGAGCGTAGAGCCCGTTGATGCCGTCTTCGATCTTCATCCGACCACTGTAGCGCTTGTAGACGAGGTCCTCCAACATCGACAGCAGCTCTTTATCAGTGTAATCCGCGAACGTGAGTTGATGGGGCACCCGACTTGGCAACCCCGGATTATGTTCGAAAAACTTCTCCATCTCTTTGCTGTATCCTGCGAGAATGAACACGAGCGTGCCGACCCTGTTTTCCATCTCTGCAAGGAGGAAATCCAAAACTTGTCTGCCGGACTGGCCATGCTCACTGACGAGCTGATAGGCCTCATCGATGAAAATGGCACCGCCGCCGACCTTTAACGCCTCGTCGATCAACTTTTGCGCGCCAGGAACCCCTTCAGTGGAGAGTTTAGAGCCAGTAGTCTCCAGGAACGCGTTCCCTGGAAGCGCCTTGATGGACTCGAGGAATTGTGCGTAAAGTCTCGCGATCGTCGTCTTTCCTAGACGACGCAGTCAGTCGCTGCTTTATACATATCACGACGCCGCGTCGCACCTGTACCCGGGTTCCCGAGCAACACGAGATTATTGCGCTCCTTGTCGATGGGCACGCCTTGACGATGCATCGTATCAAGGCTGCCTTTGATCCGCAAAACCTTTTCCTTGACCTGTTCGAGCCCAGTCATGTCCATAATCTTGTCGATGGCGTCGTTTTGCACCCCATCTACACGCTTCTGGTTCTCCCACTGGTCTCTTGCAGGAGATGGAAATGTGGGACGAGGCGGCGGGGGTGCATTCGTGGTGGACGGCGCGTTCTGAGGTGTCGCTTTCGCGTTCGCGGCCGCCTGTTTCGCCGCGTTCTCGGCATCGCGGATCTTTTTCTTCGCGTCCTCGATCTCCTTTTCTTTTTTCTTGATATCATTCTCTCTGTCCTTTTGCGCCTGAAGGTCGTTCAGGGCTTCCTGCTCGAATTGCAGCTTCGCCTGGAGTTCGATCATCTTCATGTCGTGCTCGCGTTGCGCCTTGTCGCGTTCCTCTTTGGCCTTCATATCCCTCTTGGCCTGCTTCTCGAGACGCTGGGCTAAGCGGTCGCACGCAACACAAGACGCGGGACGCCCCTGATGACACTTCCACGACATCGTGTGCAAGCCAACAGGACACTGCTCCTGAAGCGGGTGCTTGCACAGCATAGAAACATGCACGTCCGGCTGGCCTGGCGCTGAGCGCAAAGAGTGACATTTCTTCGGACACGGGTGGAGTTGACATTTGAGAAGCACGCCACTGTCCAATCGGAAAGAAGGTTGAATGGATTGCTGAAATGGAAACCAAATGTCGCTCACCAAGGTTCAGTACATCCGCCGTCGGGGGACTGGTAGTCAAATTCTTCGGACTCCTTGAGGATCGCAGTCCTCGAGGGATGCTTCTCACACTTGATCGGAAAGCCGTCGTAGGCATAGCCTCCCTTGTCCACCATCGACAAGAACATCTCCCAGAGTCTACCTCCCTTCTTGGACTTGAGGAATGTGTGCGAGTTGCCGATCAGAATCAAACCATCTCGTGCACGAGATAGAAGGACGTTGAGACGTTCTGGGGAATTCATAAATCCGATGTTATTTTCTGGGTTCGACCGAGTCAAGCTGGCGATGACGATGTGGCTTTCTTCTCCCTGGTAGTTATCTGTCGCACTAGTCACGTCCACCGAATGCGGTAATTTATGAAACCATACCGATCGTTGCTAATCGTATCCCAGGGTGGTGAGCTTTGCTAGCTACGGGGCCCGATTGAGCCAATAACCCAGATTTTTGCAGGTCGTTTGCGTCCAAATCGTTCAAGACCGGGTCGTGTTCGCTCTGCATCGCATGACGGAGCTTGGACAGTTGACCCAAGTACGGAGTGAGGACGACCAAGTCCGTGTTCTTGTATCCTTGCTGTTTGAGATAACGTACGATCTTGAGGACCATCTCTGCCTCGTACGTGTTCTGTTTCGATGAGGTGGAACCAGAGTCCCTTCGATCTGCAATCCGCGCCTCTTCGTCCTCAGGGCGCGTATGGTTGATGAAGATGACATTAGACTGAACACCACGGATATTGGGCCTGTTTTGTGTACTCGGGTGATCAATGAGTTCGGGATAGGTCAGATGCCGGATAAACGCAGAGATCTCGGGCCTCATACGGTGCTGCGTCGAAAGGGTTTGGTGAGGGAATTCCTTCAGCACGAGGCGTTCGAAGAGCGAACGATTGAGGTCAAACCCTTCTCCTTTCTCGACCGTAAGTTGATAGTTGTTAACTTTCGGACGAAGTTGTCTGCGATGGGCGTGAGTACCCATATGATACACACAAAACGAATTCATACTTGTGGTCACCGATGAGGATCATTTGCTTCGTCTCTGCGCCAAGCGCCGTCAGAATATGACTCTCCAAAATTTCACCGGCCTCTTCTACCAGCAATACGTCAGGGCTAACCGCACTGAGATCTGCAGTATTCTTGGCAGCCCCCGTCGTCGTACAGCCGATGATTCTCTTTTGTTTCAAGAGAGCTACCGTGGAATCACCGAACCTGCGAGCCAGTTCATCTTGAGCATTGTTGTAATCCCGGCCGACATTGCACATGTCCGCGACCAAATCCTTCACGATTGCTTCTTTCCACTTGGAGAACACTGCATGACGAGCACCGACAGACATTCTCCAGATCTTTTCCGCATAAATTACGCTGGGGTGGTTCTCGAAAATGCCGGCGTCCCACCCATTCGACCACTGCCAAATGAGATAATCCTGCTGTATTTGCTTTCCCTTCTTCCCCACGAAATGTGACCCATCGTGAGCTAACGGAACCTGAAAAGCATCCCAGTAATCAGGATCTTCGAACTCTATGTAAGTGAGGATGTCGTCGAGAGAGATCATTTTGTCTGCTTGAACGAGAGCCTGGAAAGAACTCTGTAGACGTCCCACCAGAAAACCAGACCTAGACTTTGCTTGTTCGATAAGGGTCCACTCTGCTTTAGAGCGCGGGGTTTTTGTGCGTCCCTGAGACTGGAGCGAGAGGTGCTGGACGCTTGCGCTTGCGCGTCCACCGATACGAACGATCGACTCAGCCGCAATGCCGATGCCAATGAGATCTTCGAGGAACTGATCGAGGGCG
>JBBPJX010000841.1:0-10681 GCA_038088955.1 Neotropicomus parvogracilis | reverse complement strand
CTCCTCATCAGAGCCCCGAGCTGGGACGTAGACCGAACACCACGAAGGAAGACGATCATCATCGCAGATCTCTGGTACCACTTGAACATTGCAACAAGGGCCTCTTGGAGCAAGATTTGATTTGATCTATCGATACAGCAGGTGTCACTCCAAGCCCAATAGAACCTGGCCGCCCGGACAATCTTGCAAAATGTTTGCAGCTTGTTGTGTGTCGGAGATTCATCGAGGTCATACACTGCAATGCGTATCACATCCTGGAAGAGAGGTTCGTTGTCTTCCCACTTGTGCGATAGTACAACGTATCGGAAGTATTTCCGTACTTCATGCTTGATATACACGTAGTCGATCCGAGTCGTCGTCGAGGATACAAGTTCACTGAAGATTGGCAGTGATTCGAATGCGAATGCCTGTTCAGCTCTACTGTACAGACGACCGGTGGTCGTGTTGATGAGCACGCGTGGTGAATGACGTGTGGTCCGCTGGACGATCTCGCGAATCGTTTCTCGTGTCATCGACGGACTGATGTACTGGTTGGCTTGCTCTGTAGAGTAAGGTAAATATATTATCGTTATCGTGGCCACAAGAGATGACCCACGTCGAATGTCTGGGTCAGACGACTGGGCTATTTTGGAGAGCATCGCCTCGAATGCATCAATTGCATCGTCATACTTCCTTGCCCTGTGAAGAGCTGCATGCTTGATCTGATAGGCCCATGGCAACGACGGATCAATCTCGATCGCCTAACCATGCTGATATGTCAACAGGATTGGCCCCAACGAAAGAATAGTGATATACCTGGTTTGCATCATCTAGCGCCTGTCTCGATGACCCGTTTGTCATATATTCTTTGCCTCTCTTGATCAGAATGCGTTGTGGGGAGGGGGGGCTAAGCGACAATGCGGTCGTGTAGTGGGAGATGGCCTCGTCGCGTCGCTCGGCAGCCGCAGCGGTATCTCCAAGATGCTCAGATTTCTCAGAGAAACGTTGCCTAAAGTCTACCAGAACCATTTCAACATAAGCGGGAGCTTCAAGAGACACGTGACCGCTCACCCAGAACCCATTGCAGACTCGTCTCCCCTTCCAATCTGCTCGTTACTTGACGGAGATACTCGGCTGCGTCTTTTGTCCGGCCCATTGAATACAATGTTTCGCAGAGAAGTCGTTCAATCATTTCGCCAAGGCTATCAAACTTCCATCCGGACATCTGTTACAAACTGAGTGGGTTTCATACACTATAGTCCCCAGGAAAGTTACCAATGAAATCACACAGAGAGGTCGACCCGTGCCATGCTGCATCCTGGCTCGAGCGCATTCAAGAGCCTCTATTGCACCTTTATAGTCATTGCTCTCGATGTGTGAATTTGCAAGAAGAAGATACATATACGCCTTTGAGAGTGTCAGTGGAGACATCAGGGCATATTGGGAGGGTATACACATGCCTGAACGACCTTGCATATTTGGCTTGATGGAACCGTCGCGATGAGGTCGTCAACACGCGATATTCCATCGTTACGCTCTCCGTTCATGAATACAATAATAGCCTAGGGGATCTAAGCAGGCAAAAGGTGCGAAAGAACGAAAAATACAGACCTTGATGAGAAGGAGAAAGTTTACATGCGATGAATGGAAGCGCGAGAACGCGATATCACAGGTTCGATAACTCTTCTGCTTTTCCCCCTTTCCAATGAGAGCTATGCTCTTTGCAATGTAACCAATCACCGTCGGTTGAATATCAATGGCCTTGTTACAAATAACATTAGCGCTAGTATTCATGAGAGCAGAGTAACAAGCACCTTTTCGGCATCCAAGAGAGCTTGATCCCACTCTTGCAAACGAGCGCGCACGAGAGCTCGACTAGCAAACGCACGATAATCTGTCTCCATGGAGGCAACGATTTCTGTGGTGAGTAACCCCTCTGCATTTTCGAGCTGATCATGTTTCCATAGATCGAGGACAGCGTCATTGACCTGGAAGTCTGGTTCTACGAAGGCGGGATCTTGAAAATTGGATGAAATTGAATTCTGTGCAGAAATATGGTCGAAGGCGATTAGATATGACAGATGTCAACAAGGCATGATGCTCACAGTAATAGGAGGTAGGTCCGGGAGCCTCGCTGGTACCTCCTGTGGCACAGACACGATGGAGTCAGTGTGACGGATGCGGTCGTGGATTTGGGTGTTGGAAGCGGGTAGGTTGTCGTTGAGAACTCGTGATGTTGAAGGCCGCGTGTCTTGCTGCTCTTCCTGGCGAGCAGATTCCTGGAACATACAATTTGTTCATACACGCCTTGATCCGACAAATGTTCGGTACTCACATTGGTGCGAAAGGCATTTATGATCATGAGTTTTCCGCCCCCGTCGCCAACTGCGAGAAGATGATCATCTGGTGAGAACGCGATCGAACGTATGTCTTCAGGACGTTTGATGCAAGTGAGGCGGGTATGTGTCGACACATCCCAGAACGATACGGAACGCTTGGTGGAGTATGCAATGAATTTGCCGTGCTTTGGTAGGGCAATGCATGAACGGCTGTCAGCATTGGAGACCTGCCATTCCGAGACTTTTGACCCTGTGGACAGATTCACTTGCTTGATTTTTTTGTCGGATACGACAAGGAGGTGGTCGTTGAACCAGACGATCCCAGTGTTCCACTCCGGAGTTACATTGATGGGAATATCGAGGATGAAACAATGATCTTTGTCATAGACTTGAACGACCTTGCGAGTAGCTGTCACGAGTCCCTCGCCCTGTGGTGAGTATTTCGCCGTGATCACCCCGCCGTCGTGGGGAAGTACCAACAAGCGCTGGCGAGTGTCGATGTCCCAGACCGAGGCATTGGCGTCGTTCGACGCAGAGACAAGGTGCGCTGAGCCAGGTGAGAAATCGACGCCGTTGATTCCATAGTCATCACCCCGGGTCGAAATGACCGTTTCGCGTTTCTCTGCAGACCAGACGACCACCTCGCCCTGGTCTGTCCCCGCTGCAATCCATTTGCCATCTGGCGAGTAGGCGAGACACCAGACATAACCCTTGAAATCCTCCATCGACCCCAGCTGTTGTCCGTCTTCCACCCGCCACACTTGAACCGTCTTATACCCGGTCACGACTTGCTTGCCGTTGGCTGAGAACGTCACTGCAGTTACACTCCCGCCGACATCGATTTCAGTACCCTCGCGCCGTGCTTGCCCAAAAATCAGCATTACTGCACACTACGTCTTCTTGTAACGCACCAGACCACATCGACGACCAACGCATCAGCGAAACAATCTGCGGGCAGCGGTGGAGACAAGATGTGCCTATCTTGATTTCATCACCTCATCATGAAAATTCCCAGCGTTAGCGCCCAAAGGACGAACAACAAGTTAACCGCAGCCCCCTCTTGCATAACGAATCAACTAAGAAACCCCACTCTTTTTCTCCATTTTCTATGCTAGTGCATCTTTAAGTGCGAGAGAGTACAAGAGCGAGAAAGTACTGAAATACGAAAAAGTAGCTTATATAGGTTGTCAAAACACCCATCAGTATCCTGTTATCTTGAAGACGCTGTGGCACCGTTGTTGCGATATGATTGGTGGCATTGGCCGTGGGCGGGAGCACGTTGTCGTCATCCCACCGGGCCTCCTGTTGCCACTGGTACCATCGTCGTGTCTGGTTCGGTCCTGAGCACTACCACCACCCATCGCCGTCGTGCCGTCGGACGTGGGCGCGCGGTTGGACTTCCTGCGCTGTCGGCATGGCCACGCACACCTCGTCGTTGCGTCGTCGTCATCATCTTGTGATGGTATTGGCCACGTGTACGTCGTCGCCGTCTTGCTGCGGCACTGGCCATATGCGCAATGTTGCCGTCGTCGTCATCGCACGATAGCGTTGGCTGTGCGCACCTTGTAGTCGTTGTGCCATGTGAGAAAGGTGGTGGGGCCTGATTGGACAGGGTGTCAGTGAGACTCGAAATGAACGGTGGGTGAAATACTCGCATCGTCCGCGTCGACATCGTGGTGGAAGTGGTGGGTGGGGGACCCCGTGTCATCGGGGGGTGCCACACCGTTGGCAGTTAGGTTGCCCCCGTGCCCGCGCTGATGCCTCGTCATGTGTCGTCGTCGTCGTCGTGATACTGGGGTGGCATTGGCTGCTCCCGCGCCTGTGCTGACGTCGCGTCGTTGTACCTCGGGGTATTCCCCTGCTCATGCCTAATTGACGTCGTCCTCGCCGTCCTTGTTGCGCCGTGACAAGGGCCATGGGGGTCCCAGTCGTCGTGCTCGCTATTGTTGCCATGGCTTTCTGGCATCCTCAACGTCCTGAAGACGCTGTGGCACCGGTCGCGTGCACGTCCTCGTCCTCGTCGCGCCGCGGTACTGGCCATGAGGGTCCTGGTCGTCGTCCCGATGACTCTGTGGAACCGGCCGCGCGCACTTCGTCGCGCCATGGAACTGGCCATGTGCTGGCGTCGAGGTTGTCCTTGCCATCCTTGTTACGCTGTAAATGGTCATGGTGTCGTCGTCGTCGTAGTATCGGCCATGGGTATGTCGTCCCGGTCGCGCCGTGGCACAAGTCGTGGACCTGCCGACATCGTCATCGTGATGGCAAAGCGGGGAGGTTACACCCGAAGTGGAATGGGCAGGGAACGAGATGAGTGGTTACACTCGGATTGTGGCTGGTGAGGCGTGAGTCAAGTAGTTGCGCTCGCACTCGGACAGCAGGGCGCGAGGAAAGTGAGACGAAAAGAAGGAAACGAGTCATTAGGAAATTAAATGCTACACTTTGTTAGGACTTTACATTTACATTAGGCAACACGTCCTCGCCGCCTTCAATGCCCTCCTTGCGCTTGCCAGCGCGCTCTCCCCGGGCCTTCACCCTCACTGCCCTCCCGTCGTCTTTGGATGCCCTTCCGTTGCCCTCGAGCGACGCGCGCCTCTGATGCTCCGCCTTCGCTGCCACTCCCCGTTGCCCACACATGCCACCCCTCCGCCGTCACGCACCCTCGCGTGCCGTCGCCGCCACGTGCCCTCCTGTCCGACCATCGTGATTACGACGCGACGACAACTTCCCGTTGTCCCGCGCACCCTCCTGTCGTCCGTCTCGTGCACCCTCCCATCGTTTTGGGCGCCTTATCTCTGGCACCGTCCAGTCACTTTGTGCACATTCCTGTTCCATTGCAGAGAGCAAGCGCCATGACCATGACGGAGACGTCAGCGACGGTCCGTGACCAATGCCATACAGGATGACGAGGACTCGTGGTGGGTGCCACCGCGCCCAGACTGCCTGCCTCACGCCGATCACATCTCCTCTTGAGTGCAGTGGCTCGCCTTCAAGTCCCCGCCAGTGTCGTTTCGGGCATCACTGCTCGTCTCTCCCCACGGCCACGACGCCGCGACCATGTGCCATGACCACATCGGCAACATCAACAGTGCGCCTATGGCCAATGCTATAATACCATGACGCCGATGACGTGCAGCGGATACCACCGGGCTTGGACGAAGACAATGGCAGCGGCCGCTCCAATATGGCAACATGACTGCGACGACGATGTCAATCATGCACCGGTAGTCAATTCAACGACACCACAACGACGACGCTCATGTATTTGACATTGCTTGTCTACATTATTTACTAGTAATTAGGTCACTTCGTGTTGTAAATAGGCAAGTTTCTGGAAGGCATGAGGAAAGTTGGAAAAGTATTTAAGTACCGTAAAGTTAATAAACTAGTGGGATCAATTGTCAGGTCTGCGGACGGATAAAGTAGGCACGCATGTGGAGCCTAATACAAGGAGGTGAATCAAACCACTCAGGCTACCACGTCGAAAAAGACTTTTGACTGGTGGCATCATAGCAGCCAGGAATGTATCATAGAAATAGTACCGTCGAAATACGTTCGTCGTCATTCAACATGCTCGCTACCAAATTACAATACGTCGAGCGTGCGTACATTGTCCAGAATATCCGCCAGCGACACACTCTCTTGAAACCGTACGGTGATCAAGCTGTCTGCCGCAACCCGCCTGTAATCTGGTGCCCCACGTCGACCCGCTGCCGCCGGCGTAACCAACAGTGCACCAAATGGCTGTCGAAGACGCGCGACGAGCCGTCGCGCCCGCGTCTCGTCGTCCATCGGTACAGTATCGTGTACAGGGGTGGCACGAGAAGGGTGCGGTGATTCGGGTTCAATAGCAGCAGAGGGATCGTCTTCAAGTTCCTCATCAAAAATATCATCGTAGTCTTCGTGCATCGAGGGTGGTGGCGAGACGTCGTCCTCAATTCCACCAGTTCGCAAATCATCATGCTCCAAAAGGGCATCCAACCAAGGGTGGACAAGATACAATGGCTTCATCCGCGAAATGTCGTGTCTTGTTGCAATCTCCACCATCCCAAAGATCCTGGTCTCTGTCCGATAGACATACCCAGAACGCGTCCGAGAAGATAAAAGAGGTGGGAGTTGGAAGGCGATGCATGGAAGCTTCATTCGATTCGCTGCGAACCAGGGTGCAGGAAGATCACTCAGGCGATCGCATAACGTCAGCGCCGTGTCGAGGTCGAAGGAGGATGCATGTGGTCCAGAGTCAATTTTCTCCGTCTCGGCGCCAGAGAGGGGTGGTGGAAGATGTGATGTTGCCGGGCCGTCGAATACTGTAATTTTGGCGGGCAGACAACTGTTGAATCTTCCCGACTCCCCAGACCATGCAAGAATGCTCACATCCCCAGACGCAGCAAGAACATGAGCTAATAGTCGCCCTAGTGATGCCTCCCCTTCACCATAAATTGCTGGAAGACCAGTGACCGAGAAAATGCCAAGCAGGGAATATGCCGCATCCTCCACCAGCGTCGTCTGACGCGTCGAAGCAAGACGCAATTTTTCTCGAATGCAAGTCAACCCTGGACGTAGTGCCATTAATTGCTGTGCCGACACCCCGGTCGCTTGCTCCATCTCTGACATTACTTCTCGCGATTCCTTGTGGTTCGGCAGTCCCAAATCTAGATAAAGAGTCCAATCTTCTGTGTAAAATTGGATCACCTTTGAGGCAACGTATTCTTGCAGGGTCCATGCCCGAGTGTTCCAAATACTCCTCATCAGAGCGCCAAGCTGGGATGCAGACCGAACACCACGAAGGAAGACGATCATCATCGCAGATCCCTGGTACCATTCGAACATTGCAACCAGGGCCTCTTGGAGAACAAAATGATCCGATTTATCGATACAGCAAGTATCGCTCCAAGCCCAACAGAACCCGGCCTCCCGAACAATTTTGCAAAACGCTTGCAGCTTGTTGTGTGTTGGAGATTCATCTAGGTCATACACTGCAATGTGTATCACATCCTGGAAGAGAGGTTCGTTGTCCTCCCACTTGTGTGATAGCACAACGTATCGGAAGTATCTCCGTACTTCATGCTTGATACGCACGTAGTCGATCCGAGTTGTCGTCGAGGATACAAGTTCACTGAATATTGGCAGTGATTCGAATGAAGATGCCTGTTCGGCCCTACTGTGCAGACGACCAGTGGTCGTGTTGATGAGCACACGAGGTGAATGACGTGTGGTCCGCTGGACGATCTTGCGAATCGTTTCTCGTGTCGTCGATGGACTGACGTACTGGTCGGCTTGCTCTGTAAATTAAGGTAAATGAACCATTGTTATTGTGGTTACAAGAGATAACCCACGTTGAACGTCTGAGTCAGACGACTGGGCCATCTTCGAGAGCATCATCTCGAATGCATCGATTGCATCGTCATACTTCCTTGCCTTGTGAAGGGCAGCGTGCTTGATCTGATAGGCCCATGGCAACGACGGATCGAACTTGATCGCCTAACCATGCTGGTATGTTAACAGGATTGACCCCCACGAAAGAATAATAATATACATGATTTGCATCGTCTAATGCCCATTTCCATGACTCATTTGCCATATATTCTTTGCTCCTTTTGACAAGAATGTATTGTGGGGAGGGGGGGTTGAGCGACAACGCAGTCGTGTAGTGGGAGATGGCCTCATCGTGTCTCTCGGAAGCCGCGGCGGTATCCCCTAGATGCTCTAGTTTCTCGGAGAAACGCTGCCTAAAGTCTACCAGAACCATTTCATGAGCGAGGACTTCAGGAGACACGTGACCGCTCACCCAGAACCCATTGCAGATTCGTCTCCCCTTCCAATCCGTTCATTACTTGACGGAGACACTCAGCTGCATCCTTTGTCCGGCCCACTGAATACAACGTTTTGCAGAGAAGTTGTTCGATCATTTCCCCAAGGTTATCAAACTTCCATCCGGATATCTGGTACAAACTGAGCAAGTTTCATACACTATAGCTTCCAGGAAAGTTACCAATGAAATCACAAAGAGAGGTCGATTCATGTAATGCTGCATCCTGGATCGAGCACATTTGAGTGCCTCTATTGCACCTTCATACTCATTTCTCTCGATCCGCGAATTTGCAAGGAGAAGATACATATACGCCTGTCGAGAGTCTCAGTGAAGAAGTTAGACTATATTAACAGGTTACACATGCCTGGACGACCTTGCATGTTTTGCTTGGGGGAAACGTCGCAATGAGGTCATCAACACGCGATATTCCATCGTTACGCTCTCCGTTCATGAATACAATAATGGCCTAGGGGATCTAAGCAGGCGAAGGGTGCGCAAGAACGAAAAACGCGGACCTTGATGAGAAGAATAAAGTTTACGTGCGATGAATGGAAGTGCGAGAACGCAATATCACAGGTTCGATAACTCTTGTACTTTTCTCCCTTGCCGATGAGAGCTATACTCTTTGCAATGTAACCAATCAACGTCGGTTGAATCTCAATGGCCTTGTTGCAAATTACATCAGCGTGAGTAATCATGAGAGTAGAGTAACAAGCACCTTTTCGGCATCCAAGAGAGCTGGATCCCAATCTCGCAAACGAGTGCGGACGAGAGCTCGACTAGCAAGCGCACGATAATCCGTCTCCATGGAGGCGACAATTGCTGTGGTGAGTAACCCCTTTGCATTTTCGAGCTGATCATGTTTCCATAGATCGAGGACAGCGTCATTGACCTGGAAGTCTGGTTCTACGAAGGCGGGATCTTGAAAATTGGATGAAATTGAATTCTGTGCAGAAATATGGTCGAAGGCGATTAGATATGACAGCTGCTGACAAGACGTGTTGCTCACAGAAATAGGAGGTGGGCCCGGGAGTTTCGCAGGTACCTCATGTGGCACGGACACGATGGAGTCAGTGCGACGGATGCGGTCGCGGGTTGGGGGGTTGGAAACAGGTAGCTTGTCATTGGGAACTCGCGATGTTGAAGGCGGCGTGTCTTGTTGCTCTTTTTGGAGGGTAGATTCCTGGAACATACAATTTTTTTCATACACGCCTTGATCCGACAATTGCACAGTACTTACAATGGTGCAAAAGGCATTTGTGATCATGAGTTTCCCATTCCCGTGGCCAACCGCGAGAAGACGGCTATCTGGTGAGAACGCGATTGAATGTATGTCTTGAGGACATTCGATGTGAGTGAGGCAGGTATGTGTCGACACATCCCAAAACGATACGGAACGCTTGCAAGAGTATGCAATGAACTTGCCGTGCTTTGGTAGGGCAATGCACGAAGACCTGTCGGCGTTAAAAACCTGCCATTCCGAGACTGTTGACCCTGTGGACGGATTGACTTGCTTGATTTTTTTGTCGGATACGACAAGGAGGTGGTCGTTGAGCCAGACGATCCCAGTGTTCCACCCCGGGGTTACATCGATGTGGACATCCAGGATGAAACGGCGATTGATGTTGTCATAGACCCGAACGACGTTGGAAGTAGCTGTCACGAGTCGCTCGCCTTGTGGTGAGTATTTCGTTGCGATCACCGCGCTGTCGTGGGGAAGCACCGACACGCGCTTGCGAGTCCCGATGTCCCAGACCGTGGCTTTGCCGTCGTGCGACCCAGAGACAAGCTGTGACGAGTCAGGCGAGAAATCCACGCCGTATGTTCCGTGGCCAATGGCATCCTGGGTCGAAATGACCGGTTCGCGAGTCGTTGCAGACCAGACGACCACCTCCCCCCAGCTTGTCCCCGCTGCGATCCATTTGCCATCTTGCGAGTAGGCGAGACAGTTGATATAACCCGCGGAATTCCCCATCGACGCCAGTCGTTGTCCGTCTCCCACTCGCCATACTTGAACCGCCCAACTCCCGGTCACGACTTGCTTGCCGTCCGCTGAGAACGTCACTGCAGATACGCTCCCGTCGACATCGATTTCAGTGTCCTCGCGCCATGCTTGCCCAAAAATCAGCATTATTGCACACTGAGTCTTCTTGTAACGCACTAGTACTCCTCGACGATTCAGCCATCAGCGAATCAATTGGGGGTAATGGTGGGGACTAGGTGCGGCTTATGTTGTCTATCCTGATTTCATCGCCTCATCATGATATTCCCAGCGTTGGCGCCCAAAGGAACCATGAGGCACCCGGATCACGAATGAAGTTTACCGCAGCCCCCTCTTGCAGAATGAATCAACTACGACACCCCACTCTTCTTCATTTTCTATGCTAGTGCATCTACTTGGGCCAGATTCTGGAAATCCAAGGGGAGTGTCCTTGTGACAGGTCATTTATTTTCAGTGCTCAGGGACATCAAAAGAACTGTGTTGTTTTATCGACGGTCATGATTACTTATATGCATTATCATTAGGTTTCTCTAGGCCGAGACGTTGGAAACG
>JBBPJX010000840.1:0-10683 GCA_038088955.1 Neotropicomus parvogracilis | reverse complement strand
ATCGCCATCACCATCGCCATCGCCATCGCCGTTCCGTAGCGTGTGGGCACCGTCGATATCGTCATGATACGCTAGGATGGGATGCTTCGGACGAGACCAGCCTAGACGCGTTATCAGCTCGCCCGGAAGAACGCGAGAGAACCCTCGTCCCCCCTCCAACCCGAAAGAAAAAAAAAAAGTTCCCCCCTCCCCCCAAAGGAATGTGCGACCGACTCGCGACGCACGGACCCCCAAAAAAAACGGACGGATACTGTATGCGCATGGATTGAACCGAACGGGCCCGGACTTGGGCGGGTATCCCGCGACGCTCGTAGGCGTGGCGATGATAGTGGTGCACCCAGGTCCTGTTTGATCCCCGCTGTCATTCCAAAAGCGTTGCGAGTGAGAGCGGTGGCGAGAGCTCCAAGGAAAGGGGTACCGCCGGTGGGACAAACAAAAAGGAGACCACCGCGTTGGTCGGCCGACGAATCTGGGAGAAATCTGCCTTGCCATTACTGTCGCTTTACTTTACTTACATAGATACAGGTATCGTGCATACGAATAGGATATCCCGTGCTAGGACGAGTCCATGCCAACGACAATGAAAAGGTCATCTAAACCATACGCAAGAAAAAAAAAAAAGGCGCCGATAGACAAGCAACGAACCCATGGACAAGAAGGCCGTCAACACGCAAAAGATCGCAACAAGAGAAAAGGCACGACCAGCGAAGAAACGTGAAACAAGAGATGCATGCGTGCGGAAAAAAATTGGACGGAGAGCATGGGACAATCAAAAAGAGACCAAGAGATGCGCAAATGAGAGAGATCTACGGCTAAATGTGTACATGCGAGCGTGGTACGTGCGGCGGATAGTGCAAATTGTGGGTATGGGTATGGGTCATGTATATATGTACGTTACAGATCGAAACGCGCAACGGGCGCAGCTGGTGGAGCAAACCCAATCTGGAAAAGAGCGGAGGATGTACAAGTGCGTCATTCGCGCTTGGACATGGCGAACGCGGCCTCAAACGTCACGGGCTCGCCAGGGTGCGACGTCGTCCGCCAGTTGCCGACAAAGTTTTGGCCCCCTACGACGTAGCCAGTGAAGACCCAGACACCGAGGTGTGCGCTTGCGGGATGGGTCTAGGCATGTCAGACTCCGACATGAACGTAGGACCAGAAGGAGAACTCACAGGAACACGGACGAGCGCAACGAGTCCGTCCCACTCGCGAACGCGACCATAGAATTTGTAGTGATGCCATGCCTGGCCGTGTTGGTAGTCCGTCTAGGGATAAGTACGAATGAGAACAAGCGCGCAAAGTGAATAGCAAAAATGACGCACTTCGCCTACGAGAATGATGTCGAGAATACCGTCACATTTTCGTGTGATCTCGAGTTCATCCTTGCCAGACATGTCCACGTCTGCATTGTTCGATCCATCCTCAATCCCGTCGCCGTCGTCGTCATCGTCGTCAACCTCGACGCCTTCCATTCCGTCGTCTGCCAGCGCATCATCGAGGGCCGCAAGAAGCCGCACGTCGTTTTCTCGAAAGATCATCTCCGACGTTCCACGGTATTTGCACCCACGACACTTGCTCTCGTCGTGTAAGTCAGGCCCTCCGGCGACGAATTCATCGTACATCGAAGTCCTCCCCTGACACGTGACAGCAACGCCGTGCTAAACGTAGACGTCATAAGGCCTTCAGCTGGACGCCATCCGATCGTATAACTAAGGTACGCACCGTAACCTCGTGGAATCGCGCCGAGGTATGAAACCAGGCATTTTGGATGCCGCCCGAGGTGACGGGCTCGTTTGGGTCGACGTCCATGCAATGATACTCGCGGAGACGCATGAATACTGGTGCGGCAGTGAGACCGACGGACTGCTCGTTGAACGACTGGGGAATGTGAAGCGTTTGCATGACACTTCCGTAAAGTCCGTCGTCAGGGTACTAGAAAATAGATGGTGAGATCGCACGAGGGGCCGTGCGGGGTCGAGGACACGCACCAGCATGCGTCCCTGCCAGAGACCGCTGAGGAGGCCAGGGGTGTAGTGGGTGCGCTTGAGGGAAACGGGGGTGGATAGGGAGTTGCAGTCGGCGAGGCGGTTCCAATCGTCGTCCCATCGTGAGCTCGGAGTGAGCTTTGTGCGCTCCTCGAGCCCCAGCTTGTCGTAGTCGGGGATGTCGTTCCACCATTCCCAAGTGGATGTTGGGACGAACTTTGCGACCTTGTGTTCGTTGAGTTCCTGGACGTCCTCCTGTGTTGGACCAATCATGTGAAACCCGAGCTGTAGAGCGTGTGCGCGCGTTCTCGGGAGATGGGGAGGGACGCCGACGGGAAAGACCTCGCGATGAGAAAAGTAGATGAGTTTAGCGGCGATGGAGGCGAGGGGGACGACAAGTTCGATGGCGTTAACGTGGTAGAGGGACATGGAGCGCGAGTAACCATCGCGGTACTTTGGGTAGGAACCGTGAACGGTGGGGAAAGAGTGTGGAGCCTGCGAGGGGTTGGTCGAGAGGGGGAGGGAATAGTGGATGTGGGGAGCGAGGTATGCGGCATACTGGGCGAAGGTGAGGCAAGGGAATGGGGCGGGATAGAGAAGGACGTACGCGGACGGGCATGAGGACGAACGGCAAGATAAGCCTGGTCATCTGGGCACGTTGTGCGGGTGTCTGAGCTCTGAGACGGTCTGGGGGAGCGTGTGAGGACGGGGGGGAGAGGAGAGGGAGAACGGACCTTGTGTGGTGGTGAGCCAGAGCAGCCATAGGGCGAGGGAGTTGAGCTCGTTCTCGGCGGGCCAACCGTCGATGGCGTCGTGGTAGAGGCGTTCGCGGACGAAAGCGTCCACGAAGTCGGGCAGGCCAGCTGCGTCGAGCTGGCAGCGGTTCTTGCCGTCGTTTTCGAGGAGCATGGAGAAGGCGGTCCAGAAGGTATGGCGGAGGTCGTGTGCATGGATGTCGGCGCGGCGGATGCACTTGAGGGCGTTGTAGTTGGCGATGAGCTGGGCGCAGAGGCCGGATGCGTCGACGTGTCCGAGACGACGTGCGGGACTGGACTGGTCGAAGGCGATGCGGAAGAGGCAGGCGTAGAGGTGCTTGTTGTACCTGAAGCTGAGGGAGTTGTTGAAGTGCCTGGCGGTCAGGAGGAGGGGAACGAGTGCGGGAGGAGAGATCGGGTCGTCGTTTAGTTCGACGACGATTTTTACGAGGAGTTCGAGGGGAAGACGGAGGATGGGGGAGGACATGGGGGAGAAGCGGGGAAGGGAGGGAGGAGGAGAAGGAGGAGATGATATATGTACTGTAAGAGAAAGTGTACGTATGATCACCGCCGAGGTGAATTACGGTAGATCTGATGTTGTGACCCCGCTCCCGCCTCGCAGCTGCGCTTTTTTCGCCGTAACGAGACCCCCCGCGAGATGGGAAATGCTGCCATAAACGCCGTCCGGAAATTCTCGCCGGTTCCGCCGGTTTCTCTCTCTTATCGCCGCTCTCCTCGACGGCCGCCGCCGTTTGGCGTTGGGGATATCTTTGCCGGATGACGCGGCCCGGACCCGGTCTGTATCGAACATTCCCTCTCGCCTACGACGTCGTTGCTTAATTTCCGTCCCCCAGACGTACTGAAACGCGCGTTGGCGTTCCGGCGGGTGGGAAACTCCGGCATATCAACACTGTCTTGTCCCCCCCGACCGTTTTGTACGCCACCCCCTCGTGTGAGCATAGCATGAAACACAAGATAGGTACGGACAGCTGATCGCCGTCTCTTGTACCAGATCGTCAAGGTGCGTCCTGCCTCAAAGCCGTATCCTGTCCAGATTTGCGTTCTCTTCGGATCCGCCTCGTAACCGTCGTTTGGCACGCATCGGGTCGACTGGACGGAATCTGTCTCGCCCACAGCCCTGCCATCTGCACGTCGTCCCATCGGTCGTAGCTTCGTCTTCTACCCGTAGATTCTAGGTACAGTCCTTTTTGTGTTCCACGAGACATGGAAATTTCCGCTTCATACACGGCGTTGATGCAGAATGGACTCCAGGCGACACGAACCAAAAAAAGTTTATTCATGTACACTCCCCTTTTCTGTATGCACGCACATATCGTCGTCGTTCACACACCTTCCCGCCCAGTCTCTACCGCGGATCCTAGGCTCCACCTTGTGACGCTGTGAAGAGCCAAGTTGGCATTCTACACCAAAGTCTACAGCGAACGCTCCGAACCCAGCGCTGTCGCATAGATACCGGCCGTGATAAGCTGGTGGTCAGCATATCTGATAGTCGAACTCGTTCAACGCAACCGCCTGTCACTCCCGGACAGGGCGCGTCGGAGGGTGCAAAGAAGCTTTCCAAATCAGGTCAAATCTTCCCCTAAATAGGAATGTGACTCTCTCTCCTGGGGGATCGTCACGTCGGTCGGACCGTCAGCGCACTCGAAAATCCATATAAAAGGCCTCTCGGTCGCGATTTCCCTCTTTCTCTGCCCCACCCACCATCCCCCCTCGCAACGACCATGCAGTCCACCACGGCCGCGCAGTCATTCCTTCCTTTTGCCGACAACTACAGTCCTCCCCGGTCTAGGACGACGGCCGCCTCCATCTGGGCCCCACAGCCCCAGCAGTTGGACTCCACTTGGCCGAACACCATCGACACCTTCTCCCGCGATGCAGAAAACGCGGCCATCCGTCCACAGAGGGGATTCCGAGGCTTCAATACCCTGTTTGGAAGCGAAGACGTCTTCGGTCCAGTCGGGCTCGTCGGCCCACCCCGCAAAAGGGACATTGGGGCCATCGGTGACGGCAGGAAAAGGCAAAGTCCCGAGATGGACGACGACGCACGTTTGATTTCGCGGCAATTTCGGCGCATATACTCACCTTTTCGGTCGTATAGCATGTCGAGCAGCTCTTGCGCACGCTCAATCTCAGCTCTCCCGCACCGTCCACACAACGGCCCGTCAGGGCATTGGCCAGCGAGCCCGTGACCTTGTCGGGCTCTCCCGATGTGTCGCCGAGCTCAACGACATCGGCACTGCTGACGCCCACGGACTTGTCGCCTGCAAAGACCTCGTTTGACTTGAAGATCACTCCCCCGTATGATGTACCGTCCGCAACTTCCAGTGTATCGCCGTCCTCTCTTTTGTTCGATCCCGGCTCTCCCTTGAACGCGCGCGACTTTTTGTCTGTTGTTAATATCCCTCAGTCGCGTCTTTTGGAGCCTCAGGTGTCGTCTGCGCTGCCTTCGAATGGATTTCCATTCTTTGATCAATACTTGGAGAGTGCCTCTCCCGCGCTGGGCTCTCAGCCTTTGTATGACAGTGCGTTCCCCCAGCTCGTCCGCCGATCAGAGCTGCCCGCTCTCCCTTCCCTCGCTTGGCGTCAGATGCCGGAGTGGCGGAGGGCGGAGGAAAAGTCTATGAGTGATTTTTCGATTGGTCTACCGAGCGAGGATTCCCTCAGGACGTCCCCCTCTCAACACGCATTCGCGCGTCAAGGGTCTGCGGGAGCGCATTCCCACGAGGCACGACATCTCTCATTCATTCAGGATTCATATTGACTAACATGCCCATATGGGTTCACCTAGCCTATCAACTTTCTGTCGCTCCTCCACCCTTCGTCGTCTCCACCTTATCATGTGTTCGTGGCACGCATTATCAAGTCGTCGGACCAGCAGGCTTCGATTTTCTTGCAGCAAAAGCTCAAAGTCGCGGACTTGGAAGAACGGCATAAGATTATAGATGCCATATGTGCGCGTGGGTTTGACATGATGTCTCACCGGTACTTTTTCATTATCGATATTTATTACTATATGCAAACATTTCTGATCCGATGGGGCTCGTATAGATTTGGAAACTGGGCAGTTCAGAGATGTCTGGAGGCTGCTGCGACGGCCGAAGAGCGACGTAAGATCGTGGGTTGCATGAGGTTTGTTTACTCCTTTTTTGTCGATTCTCACGTACTCAGGAAATTACTCACAGGGGCCGAGTGGTCGAACTCGCGACCAATTGCTACGGATGCCACGTCCTCCAAAAAGCGCTCGATTGCGAAGAAGATATCAGACTGCTGATCGTGTCGGAGCTCCTCGTCGGCGATCCCGCTTTGACGTTGGTGAACAAGCATGCGTCTCATGTTTGGAGCAAGGTACATCACCGTCGCTACCGCTTGATTCCGGTGACGAACAATCCCAGATTATGGAATTGAGTTGGACCCCGCCAGCGCCACCCATCTTCACCTAGTGAGTCATTTCCGGGTTTCAAATTTATTTACGACCTCGGTTTCCCTTGCAAGTGTGAATAAATCGCTCAAGGGCAAGTGGGCCTCGCTTGCGTGCCACGAAACTGGATCCCTCGTCGTTCAGGTGATGTTCATCAATGTCATGGTCGCGTACCTGTTATTTACTTTTTCCGCAGCATGCGTTCGAGAACCTCGAAGAATCTGCCAAGGATGGCATCATCGACGAATTGTTGAACCAGGGATCCGTCGTCTTCAGTGAAATCGCCAAAAACCAATGGGGATCTTACTGCATTCAACACAGTATGTGTCGACAGCCAACTACGTGCTGTGCGCTGATGGTGGCACTAGTTTTGGAACATGGATCACTCAAACACCGTCAGATGTGTCTTGACCATTTGATCGCCGATTTGCTCGACTATGCGACCAATGAGCAGGGCTTCAAGTCCGTCACCAAAGCGTTCAAGGAGACAGGCCCCGAGACGCTCGCGAGGATCGTGAAGAGGATGTGTGAGCCAGCAAAAGGGTCAGTGCTACCCGAACAGCCCGAGCGCCACGCTTACGAGTCATCGGACATCTTCTAGTGGCCGTCGTGCCATGATTGTTGACCTTGCGTTGTCCGTTACCGGTAGTCAGCTCATCGCGAACGTTCTGCCACAGGTAAGGCCGCCTTTACGTTCACAGAATTATGAATAGACGTTCCGTGTGCTTCAGGTCGACAAGGATCAACGTACGATGCTTTACGAGTGCATCAGGGGCCACATTGTGACACTCCGTGGGTGCAAGACAGGGTCCAAAGTTATTTGGCTCTTGTACGTCTCATTTTTAAGCATGTTCACACGGGCTGACCGGCCAACGCAGCGATAGGATGGTTCGTTGCGAATAGCTGATTCATTCTCGATGTTAATGTGACTGACGACCCTTCAAGCGCGCCTATTATGGGTACTAAGTTACCATCCAGCGTCAAGCATCTTGGTTCACGGCATCTTTTGCAACTTCATCTGTCGTCTGATCGTCCGGGATTCCGCCCCGCATTGGAAACCAAACGTGAATATACGCGCTATTACGCTGGGCCGAACAATCTTCTGCATCGATCTTGCAAGCTTCGCCGAAATGGGCTTCCATCATATTCGATCAAGCATTTCCACAACCGCATTCTTTACCGACGATCGAAACACGCAAATATTCTACTTCGATTCTACGCAGTACTACGTCTCGGCCAAACCGACCTTGTAATCCGCATTGCACGAAAGAACAATCTCCGCATCGAACTCTCAGCCATCATTTGTTATTTGATTCATGCTTATTTGCATTGATCCAAGACGTGCGCGTTTCTTTCATCATTTACCGTGCGCCATCAGCTCGACGTTCCTTGTTTCGCATCGCCCTTCGTCATGCTGGGCCCAAAAAGTTGAATTGCGCTTCATGTTTACCCGATTTTTCGACCTTTTTTTTTTTCGCTAGAATTTGCAACCATCCTGTCAACCAGTCACTTGCATCACGTCTAGATCAGCTACCACACTGCATGTCCACAGAACACTCGTCCTACCACGCACTGTCATTCGTGTAGTCGTAATATATTGCCAACCGTGTTATTCGTCGTCGTGCTGGGTGTGCATACAAGGGTATGGATGTCGTCCTAGAATACAAGGTGGTGACGAGGGGAACGCGTGAACGTGAATACAACCTCTGCAACCTCTTTTGCATCTCTTCATGCGACTTTGGTGGGCGATACTTCCTTTCTCAGCGCCTCACATTTCATCTCCTGGGCTTCGGCTCGTTGAATCGTTTTCGTCAACTTTTCCTCGCGTTCCTGCATGCGCTGATCCATCCCGAGCACCAACAGGCGGATCTGCTCCATCTGAGAAAGCGTCGCTTCGATGGAAGCTTGCGACGCAGCAGGGACCGAATCGGAAGCCTCGGAGGGCGGCGGCGGCGTCGCGGTCGCACGATTCAAAAACGACGAACCCATAGCCCTCGCAACGACTGTCGCCGACGAAGGCCCCACGTCCAACACCGTCTACCACGCGTCCTCGTCAACCACGGAAAAGAAACCGGACGCGCACGCGCGGAGGACCCACCTGCCAATTCTCCCCAGCCACTTTTGCCAGCGCCTGTTCGAGCATTCTCTCCCTCGCGCGTGCACGTTCGAGTTCGGCCATGCACCGCTCGTTTTCACGTTGGGTGCCTTGGAGGATGAGGTCTAGGTTTTTGTATTCCTTTTCGAGGGTGAGGATTGTTTCGAGGGGGGGTCGGGAGGCGAGTTGAGTTTGGAGAGTGAGGATGGTCGATTGGAGCTGTGCGTGCGCGCGCGTGAGTGTGCGCAGGCGGGCGAGTGGGGGGCCGCCAAGAACGAAGACAGGACACGCACCTTGTCGTTTTCGCGTTCTTTTTCGAGGAGCTGTTTGCGCAGCGTTTCTTCGACCGAGGGGTGCTCGTCTGTTTCGCGGAGGATGGAAAGGTCGGGGGCGTCGGCGGTGGTGGCGGACGTGCCGAGGGAGAGGGAGGTGCGGGGGTAGTTGCGGACGCTTTGGGCGCGACGCATCGTGGTCATGAGCTGGGGGAAGTTAGCCTCTTCTCAGCGGTAGAATGGGGAGAAGCGGGAAGAGTCGAAGTTGGACTTGCGGTGGCACGGCGCGGCGTGGTGGCGGTGGCGTCGCAAATTCCGGATAGATTTGAAGGTTGGAAGGTTGGAAGGGAGTCCCGCTCGTTTGTTCTGGAGCGAAGCGTCGATAGCTAGGTAGGTGGTGATTCGAATTCGCGTGGTCTCGGACACGTCAACGTCCGGCGTCGTCACAGATAAATTCACTCTGGAAACACTCCGTTGGGGACGCGTGATTGGATCGGAAGCTAAATGTGATATCATGGCAACTCGAAATGTAAAGTCTATTCTGGACGAAAAAGAAGGACTGGAGACGGAAAGAAATAGAATCCATCAGGGAACGAAACGCGCGCGCTCGTCCGTCGCTCGGAACGCAAGTGTCTTTCCGCCCTCGTAGCACGTGATCGAGATCTGTGTACGGGGTCCGCAGTTTATATAATCTGGAGCTAGGACCCCAGGAGCGCACGTAACTCCACTTGCATCGGCCAGGACACTCCAACCCTTTTTTTTTCTGCCACACACCGCCAAGGTACCGCACGACGCCGACCAGGACGACGACGACGACGATATATCCGACGCATGAGCGACATGCCGACACAGTACCCCGCTTCCAAGCTCGGGGAGTACACCGTCATTGGTGACATCGCCGAAGGCACCTTTGGAAAAGTCAAGAGTACGTCTCCTTGGCTCAGGGCGATCGCCCCTCGGTTTCCGGTCGATGACCTTCTTTCTCGTGTCTCAAGTGGCGACGCATACCATCACCGGCCAGAGAGTCGCCATGAAGTACATCTCCAAGGCCGTCATACACATGACGAAAACCAAGACCCGGGTCCAGCGCGAGGTGGAATACATGCGTACCCTTCGACATCCGCACATCATCAAGCTGTACGTACCCACCCACGTTCGCAATCCCAGCTCACGAGCGCTCATTTTCATTTGTGGCGTCCGTATGCGTGTGCACGGCACGCAGATATGAAGTCATATCCACTCCGACAGATATCATCATCGTCCTGGAATTCGCCGGCGGCGAACTCTTCAACTACATCGTCAGTAACGGTCGTATGCCCGAGCCACGCGCTCGGAAGTTCTTTCAACAGCTCATTTCCGGTATCGAGTACAGCCACAAATTGAAGATCGTGCATCGTGATTTGAAACCGGAGAACGTCCTCCTCGACGACGACCTTAACGTCAAGATTGCCGATTTTGGGCTCTCGAACAAGATCGAGGATGGGGACTTTTTGAAGACGAGCTGTGGCAGTCCGAATTATGCCGCTCCGGAGGTCATCCGGGGTGGTCTTTACACGGGCCCGGAGATCGACGTTTGGAGCTGTGGAGTTATTCTTTATGTCATGCTTTGTGGAAGACTTCCGTTCGAGGACGACGACGTCCAGACCCTATTTACGAAAATCAGTCGTACGTTTGCCTTTTTCCTTTGCTTGCTTTCTTACCGATCCTTTGTGCGCAGAGGGAAGCTACCACATGCCGAGCTATCTCGGCGTAGACGCAAGAGGACTCATCAATGCGATGCTTGCCGTCGACCCCGTCAAACGGATAACCATTCCCGAGATCACCCAGCATCCTTTCTATACGACCGATCTTTCGCGTTACCTCATGCCTCTTCCCCCACCTCCCGGTCCTGTTCTCGGCACGCTCTCGTCGCTGGTGACTCCCGCAAAGGTGTTGGATTTCGAGATCATTGACGGATTGGGTCGGATCGAAGAGGACGTCATCGACGAGCTTGCGTCGAGAATGGAAGGCGTAGACAAGGAGGACATCTGGGAATGTCTTCGTAGGGACGACGGTGTTCAAGGGAACGCCGTCAAGGTGGCCTACATGCTACTGCGCGACAGGCGCAGGGCTGGGAGAGATCGTGAGCGATGTCTTC
>JBBPJX010000839.1:0-10711 GCA_038088955.1 Neotropicomus parvogracilis | reverse complement strand
ACCGGGTCCCGCCGAACCATCCACGAACGCCATCACAGACATGGTCGTATCTTCGCTAACAAGACCTCGTGAACGGATTCCAAATCCGCTGTCGATGCCCTGAAACCGACCACGGGCATCTTGGTCAAACATCTCGCGCACGGTGATGATGAACCGAGGCATCATCGTGCAGAGACCTAAGTCTCCAAGGACGGCAAGGATGAGAACTGCCAAACTTGAATTTCCGAAGGGCAGGATGTCGAAGAGGTCAGCGAACACACTCCTAGATGGCGATCAGTATCTGTTCCGAGAGTTGGAAAGAAGGACATACATGAAAAAATAAAGAATGCCATCTTTGGCGAGTTGCTTCATGTATCGATTCAGTTGCCAATGCTTTGCTGTTTTGTATGTCTTCATCAACTGCAGCATTGTTTGATAGATGGCAAGGAGCAACAGCAAAACACGGAGAACAAGATGTAGGACTGTGCCATACAAGAAAGCTTGTCCAGGGACATTGATTCGAACAGTTTCACAGTAGGAAAAATCAAGAATTTGGAATACTACAGCTAGAAAAAAGGACAGAGAACAAAGGTCACTTGAGAATTCAGTAGTGTATGTAAATTAACACATACCTTGAAGGTGTGTACTGGGATTGTTGTAGATGCCATTCAAGGAAAGGTAAACAATGGTCTGGGAAATAAAGAGGAATAAAAGGGTATAAAGGATCCATTTTGATTGGTTCCACATTGCATATACCCTCATGATCATCATCACTGTAGTTCCAGAACAAGCTTAAGCAGATAGATTAGGATGTATATTTACTTACAATCAGCAGCAGCAGAGAATATTAGAACACACCAAATAGCCACTAAACTAACCTGTTCACCTTCAGAATATCCATACCTATGTTAGAATTGTGGCTGGTATTAAATCAAGGTGCTTACATCTATGGAACTGTCATTTGTACAACTAACAACTAAAATTGGAATACATACAACTACCAGAGATTGTTGTGAATGATGGTGAAGACAAAAAGCACAAGGACTCACTTTTTCAGGACCAGGAAGAAAGGGAGTCCCAACTACAAATATTTCATCAATGTCTTTATCTTAGGTACAAATAGAAACATACGGAGGCTATAAATACTTGAGCATGGAGTCCATGGTTAGCAGGGATGATTTGATATCATGCTCATAAACCTACATGGTCCAATAAAGTCCAGGATAACGAACCTAAATGATTTTTTTAGTTCAGAGTATACAGGAGTGAATGTACACACACCAGGACAAACAATGTGGACACCCAAGTCCAGGGCTGGCACTAACAGGTGTACAACATTAGGCCAATTGGGCAAATTATTTCTCCTTACATACCCAAACATAGTTCACCTTAGATATGATCAGCCAACAACTAGCTTACAGTAAGATTGAAATAATATACCTCTCTCGAGAAGGTTAGAACTGCAATGGCGCGATTCAAACTCAGATGTTAGCTTAGGTTAGCGTGCGCAAGAAGCGGAGTGTTGCTCACCATAATCATATGCAACGACAGTGATTGGCACGACTGCATCAGCACGTAAGTTCAATTATCAACTGAAGATCCGAGTGACCGCACGAGAAATATAGTTGCTTATCCGGAATTGTTCCAGTTCGAATTGTACGTCAGTGGACATGATGGACGAACAGCAATGTTGGATCGTTGCAAGACAAGAACAGAGGTGGTGGAAGGTCGAGAGTCGTCTTGCCTCGATCAGGTTCCGTCCGTTATATGGAATGTCTGCAATATGCCTCGGCGATGGCTTGGCAAGAGCATGTTTGATCAACTTATGTATTATGATGTGATAAATATACGGTGAAACCTGCCTTGAGACCTCCTTCACTGCGTCGCGATAATACCACATCATGATGTGGTTTCTTCTGAGTACTCTCATACTCGAACCAGGACGTTTACCAATAGGATCGCATCGACACAACCGAAATTGTCGCATAGTTTATGTTGAGCTCAGCCAAGAGGAACTGTCTCATCAAAAAATGCCATCATCAGAAAGTGAGGTGATGCCCTTAAGTGGCCCACACTGCCTTGAACCCATCCTAAGTAAAATGGCAGTGTCGGTTTCACATCGAACGATCAGGGGAATTTGAACGCACACATCCCATCTTTCCCGCCCTTCTTTGACCCAATGCTCAAACAACCACCTTCCGACGTGCAGACGGAACGGAGCGCATTTCCCCTAATCTCCATCGATCTTCTTTCATCTGCCGCAATGCTCACCTTGAGCACTGAAAACACCAATACTAAACGTCCACGGACTCGATACGCTCGGTTCCTTCATTCTTGCAGTGCCTGGAGCGGCTTGGAATGAGGGTGGCGTCTCGAACGCAGAAGTATCGAGTGGTCCAGGTCACGGGCATCAGGGATTTAGCACGGGTCTTTTATCAGCTTGATGGAACTTATTGTCTAATTAGTTTGAAATAAGACATGTGACGAGCAAGTCGTAAATAAGCTTAGTCCTCGTCATGAAAACTGCTTATTTCACTTATTACACGCGATGTCCTTATATTGTCACTGTTGCGAAAAGAGGGGGGGGAAAGTGTCGTTAGATGCACCGCACCGTCTGGTAGTAAGCAAGACAAGTAAAAGAAGTGAAGCAATCACGCTTGACCCATGAAAGGAGTAAATTAATGCGGATGTAGTGCCGCCTTCTCACCGTCTGGTGGTGGCATCAGCACCGTCGCATTGCCGTCATCACTATAGCGGGGGTAGAGTGTTGTATACCCTCGCCCAGGTCGTGCTGTGTCACCCTCCGATGATCGTCATGGTAGTGGAGCCATCTTCGTGACGGACAAGCTATTGGGCTTCCCTTTTCTTCCGAGTGCTGTAGCTGTCGTCACTGTGGTATCTCCGCCTGGAGCACGTCGTGTCGTTCCTGTGGTCGCCGTTTTGATGGGGAAGATATTGAGCTACCTTTCCCCTCGCCTTTGTCGATCTTGTAGCAGTGGGGGCCACACTGTGTCGCCTTCACCGTCGTCGTCATGATGGGTGGGCCATCTTACCACCATCACGTTTGTCCTGTGCCATTCTCACTGTCATTATCACTGCGGTGAGAGAACTCCGTCGTACTGCCCTCACCTTCGCTGCCATCGACCTTATGGTACCCTTGCCTAGCACGCCACTGTACTGATCCTTTCTTCACTGTGGTGGTTGGTGACCCTTGCCGTCGTTGGTGGTGGGTGCGCCGTTGCGTAGCCCTTGGGCTCGCTGTCGTCGTTGTGATAGGCAAGCTATCTTGCTGTCTTTGCCCTACCATCGTCGTTGTCGTGATGGGGACACAGCAGCGCAAGGACAGACGAGATGGGAGGCGAGTGGTCGCATGAGCAGTAGCGTATGGATACGGGTCTGTATGATGGTGAGCGACTTGAACTCGATGGGGCGACTCACTGGTGCTTGAATGGACCTGAGTGAGTGCAGAAAACATGGGGCACAAGCGTGGGTGAGGTGCGAGCGGCGCGAGGACAGACGAGAATAGTTTCATGGACAGTAGCGAATGGATACAATGCCTGTATGATGATGAGCGACTTAAAATCGACGAGGCGACTCACTGGAGGTTTTGCGGTATGTGACACAGGAATGTGAGGCGTTGTGGGCGCGAAATTTTCCGGGTCAATACTTGTACACTCACTCACCCCCAGTGGCTGCCACCTTCAAATGTGGAGCTCGTTCACTCGTTGGTCGATTCCGCTGCCTTGCAACGAGTGCAACTATCTTCAGTCGCTCCCACTCACCCGAATTCACCCCACCATCCCGGCGACGACGCGACACGGTGTCGACGCAGGGACGGGGCTGGCCGATGCCACCCCATTACCACAACGTCGACGGCGCGGGCGTCATCCTACCACCCGAGCGACCCAGTACCCAGTGCCACAGCATCATAACGACAACGACAACGACGCAGCCCACCCGATGGCCAACGCTTCCACCCTGCGTCGCACACTGGCATGCACGCTGGCACCATCTCGAGCACGGGGCTGCGATAATGACACCGCGAATGACGGTGACGACGATGTCATCTCTCGCTTCGTCCCATCGGTACCTTACTTCGACAACACCGAATGTGTTCGCCTTCTCCAAATTAAGCCTGGCGGTCTCATTCACGCCATGGACGACCAAACTTGGCAGTCACACAAGAAGACGGACCATACGATGGTAAAAGGTTTTGGCAAGCGCTGGGGAATCAAGGTTAGTGCGATCGATCGGTCGGGGAACCCACCTTCACCGTCAACCACTACAATAGACCTGTAACCTAGGACCTGTAACCTACTCCGAGGGCATCCTTGATTGTAACCTAGATTCTTTAATCCTGACTTCATTTCTCTTCTCCATGGAGCTGTGGCCGGTGTAGCAGACTGAGGAGATGGTATCGGGTTGATGAATCCGTTCGTCAAGGGCCACTTCTCCGCCAAGGCCATCGCCACTCAGGCGCACCCGAAGAACGAGGACACGATTGTGTCTGCGCAGCAATCCGTCAAGCCGATGCGCGCAAGGGCACGATCAAGCCGATGGCGACCTCCGTGAGGATAATGTGCTCGAGACGCTATCCGAAAAAACGTTCTGATCATTTTCGGATTTACCGCCCGTGGTTGCAATTCTTTCGTGCCCGCTTGCTTTTGCTTAGAATGCGGGTGTACGCTCTTTTTTGCACAGAGTACATATACATAATTGACTCAGTTTCTACTTAGTTGTGATTGTATATTGCCTTACCCTTCCTTATTCGACTGTTCGTCTTGCTGACGACCGACCTAGCTTTTTTATGATCCCATAAGTTGGAAGGCCATAAAATATCGGGTAAGTGCCGTGTCAAATCCCTGATGTGGTTGTTCGGTTGTTGACGCAGGCGCCTGCATAGATTCCCTCGTCAGCTTCCAGCACCGGCATCTGAAATGCTTCCCCCCATACCAGAACTTCCTCCTTGTGTTTGGTGCCCATATCTCCCCAATCTCGACACTGACACTGATGCCGCTTTGTCGAAAGCGGTCCTACACACCTGCAAAATCGATAGAAGCAGGAGAATGGTCATACGTCGACGTATCGCTCTTGGATACTAGATTGGATGACCGGTGTCGCCGGAGACACTCCTCGTTTCGTCAAGCTGAAGCGCGTAGACGAAGCGATCAGTTTCCTCTTCTAGGCGTCCTTCTGGGATATGGATGCGTAGTGGGCAAACGTTTTCTAGAGATTGGTACGAGCGCCGCTCAGGGCATCAGAATCGGGCGTCGATGCTCGAGCGACGCCCTTCATTCTCCTTCGTTCCGTCTATGGCCGATCTTTGCCTGACATAGAAGCTACCACGACCGCCTCACAGATTGGCTTCCCATGCATGATCATGGCCCGCCATACCCGTGTCGATGCCCCTACGAGTCTATGTTGCTCACCAGTAATCTTCGTGTTAGTACTCCATGGTTATACTTCATGCATCATACACGAGCAATGCTACCAGTACAGTATGTCATTCCGTGCATGTCTCTGCAAACGTTTGCACTGGAACGAAACCAAGCCTCGTCCGAGTGACGATGTTCACGTCTTCGTTCACTCCAGGTTCCTTCCGGAACCCACATCCACCCCACCCTTTCACCAACCCGGCTACTCAAACTTGAGTCATACCACTGCCCGTAGCTTCTAGTCGAACCACGTCCACCTCGTCCACCTCGTCTTCGTCCCGACCGGGTCCTGCCGGACCATCCATGAACGCCATCACAGACATGGTTGTATCTTCGCTAACGAGACCTCGAGAATGGACCCCAAATCCACTGTCGATGCCCTGACACCGACCACGGGCGTCTTGGTCAAACATCTCGCGCACGCTGATGATGAACCGAGGCGTCATCGTGCAGAGACCTATATATCCAAAGTTGCCAAGGAAGAGGACTGCCACGCTTGAAATGCCAAAGGGCTCGTTTAAAAGGATGCTGAAGAGGTCGGCTAGCACGTTCCTAGATAGCGGTCAGTCTCTGTTCCGAGAGTCGGAAAGAAGGATGTACATGAAAAAATAAAGAATGCCGTCTTTGGCGAGCTGTTCCATGTATCGATTAGGCTGCCAATGCTTTGTTGTCTTGTATGTCTTCAGCAACTGCAGCAGGGTTTGATAGATGGTAAGGAGAAACAGTAAAACACCAAGAACAAGATGTGGGATTGCATCATACAAGTGAAGTTGTGTAGGGATATTGTTTTCAACAGCACTGCAGAAGGAAAAATCAAGAATTTGGATTACTATGGCTAAAAGAATGGACAGAGAACAGAGGCCACTTGAGAATTGAATAGTGTATGTAAATTAACACATACCCTGAAAGTCTGTACTGGGATTGTTGTAGATCCCATTCAAGGCAAAGTGAACAATGGTCTGGGGAATATAGAGGAACAAGAGGATATAAAGGACCCTTTTTGATTGATTCCACATTGCATATACCCTCATAATCATCATCACTGTAGTTCCAGAACAGGCTTAAGCAGATGGACCAGGAAGTATATTCACTTACAATCAGCAGCAGCATAGAATATTGGAAAACACCAAATAGCCACTAAATAAACCTGTTCACCTTCAGAATATCCATACCTATGTTAGAATTGTGGCTGACATCAAATGAAGGTGCTTACATCTATGGAACTGTCATCAGAACAACTGACAACTAAAAATTGGAATACATACAACTGCCAGAGATCATTGTGAATGATGGTGAACACAAAAAGCAGAAGGGCTCACCTTTTCAGGACCAGGAAGGAAGGTAGTCCCTACTGCAAACATATTTCATTGATGTCTTCATCTTAGGTGTAACTAAAAACATACTGAGGCCAGTAACACTTGAGCATGGTGTCCATGGTTAGCTGGGATAATTTGATATCATGTTCATAAACCTACATGGCCAAATAAAGTCCAACATAACGGACCTAAATGATTTTTTTAGCCCGGAGTACACAGGAGTGATTGTATACACACCAGGACAAACAATGTAGAAACCCAAGTCCAGGACCGGCACTAACATATGTACAATGTCAGGCAATCAGGCAAATTATTGCTCCTTCCATACCCAAACATAGTCCACCTTCAGATGTGGTCAGCCAAAAACTAGCTTACAGTAAGATTGAAACAGAATACCTCTCTCGAGAAGGTCAGGACTGCAGTAGCGCGATTCAAACTCAGACATTAGCTTGGGGTAGCGTGCACAAGACGCGGAGCGTTGCTCACCATAATCATATGCAATGGCGGTGATCAGCATGACTGCACCAGCCTGTAAGTTTCATTACCGACTGAAGATGCGAGTGACCGCACGAGTAGAATAGTCGCTTATCCGGAGTTGTTCCAGATCGTATTGTGTGTTGGTGGACATGATGGACGAACTGCAATGTCGGACCGTTGCAAGACAAGAATGGAGGGGCGTGGAGGGCCGAGAGTCGTTTCGCCTCGATCAGGTTCCGTCCGTTATATGGAATGTCTGCCTTATGCCTCGGTGATAGCTTGGCAAGAGCATGTTTGATCAACTAATGTATTGTGATGTGATAAATACACGGTGAAACTTGCCTTGAGATCTCTATCACTGCGCCGCAATAATACCACATCATGATGTGGTTTCTTCTGTGTACTTGCATACTATACTCGAACCGGGACGCTTACCAATAGGATCGCATTGACACGCATCTGAAATTGTCGCATAGTTTATGTTGAGCTCAGCCGGGTGGGATCATTTCATCAAAGGATGCCTACGTTGGAAAGTGTCACAGGTGCCCTCAAGTGGCCCACGCCACCTTGAACCCATCCTAGAATGGCAGTATCGTTACGTCAAGCGATCAGGGGAATTTGAACGCACCCGATGATCCTATCTTTCCCGCCGTTCTTTCACCCAATACTCAAACAGCCACCTTCTGGCGTGCAGACGAAACGGTGTGCGTTTCCCCTGATCTCCGTCAGTCTCCTTTCATCTACCATAATGCTCATCTCGAGCACTGACGACGCCAATATTAAACGTCCACGAACACGATACGCTCGGTTCGTTCGTTCTTGCGTGTCCTAATGCATCAGGGATTTAGCACAGGTCTTATTTCAGCTTGATGGAACTCATTTTGTCTAATAAGTAAGAATAAATCGTGTGATGGAACAAGTCCAGCAAATCGTAATAAGCTTAGTCCTCGTCATGAAAACTGCTTACTTTACTTATCACACCATGACCTCACATTGTCGCTGTCGCGAAAAAAGTTAAAAAAAAGTGTCATTAGATGCACCGCACCATCTGGTAGTAAGCAAGACAAGCAAAGAAAGTGAAGCAATCACACTTGACCCATGAAAGGAGTAAATTAAAGCGGATGTAGTGCCGCCTTGTCGCCGTCTGGTGGTGGCATCAGCACCGTCGCATTGTCGTCATCGCCATAGTGGGGGTAGAGCGTTGTATACCCTCGCCCAGGTCATGTTGTGTCACCCCCCGGTGATCGTCATGGTGGTGGAACCATCATCATGATGGACGAGCTGTTGTACTTCCCTTTTCTCCAGAGCGCTGTAGCTGTCGTCACTGTGGTATCTCCGCCTGGGGCACGCCCCGTCGTTCCTGCGGTCGTCGTCTTGACGGGCATGGTGTTGAGCTACCTTTTCCCTCGCCTTCGTCGATCTTGTAGCGGTAGGGGCCACGCTGTGTCGCCTTCACCGTCGTCGTCGTGATGGGTGGATCATTTTGCCACCAACATCGTTGTGATGGTGGGCACACCATCACGTTGGTCCTGTGCCATTCGCGTTGTCATTATCACTACGGTGAGGGAACACCGTCGTACTGCCCTCACCTTCGCTGCCATCAACGTTGTGGTACCCCTGCCTAGCACGCCACTGTACTGTTCCTTTCTTCACCGTGGTGGTTGGTGGTCCTTGCCGTCGTTGGTGGTGGGTGCGCCGTTGCGTAGCCCTTGCGCTCGCTGTCGTCGTTGTGATAGGCAAGCTATTTTGCTGTCTTTGCCCTACCATCGTCGTTGTCGTGATGAGGACGCAGCGGCGCAAGGGCAGACGAGAAGGGAGGTGAGTAGTTGCATGGACAGTAGTGTACGGTACAGGTCTGTATGATGGTGAGTGACTTGAACTCGACGGGGCGACTCACTAGTGCTTGTACAGACATGAATGGACCCGAGTGAGTGCGAAAACATGGGGCACGCGTGGGCGAGGTGCGAGCGGTGCGAGGACGGACGAGATGGGAGGCAAGTAGTTGCATGGACAGTAGCGAATGGATACAATACCTGTAAGACGGTGAGCGACTTGAAATCGACGGGACGACTCACTGGAGGTTTTGAGGTATGCGACAAAGGAACGTGACGCGTGAGGCATCGTGGGTCGTGGCGCGAAATTTTCCGGGTCAATATTTACCTTCGTGCGCTACCACCTTCAAATGAGGAGCTCGTTCACTCGTTGGTCGATCCCACCGCCTTGCAACGAGCGCAGCTATCTTCAGTCGCTCCCACTCGTCCGAATTCACCCCACCATCCCAGCGATGACAACAACAACAACACGATAACGACAACAATGCAACGATGGTGATGACGACGACGCGACGCAGTGTCGACGCAGGGGTGGGGCTAGCCAATGCCACCCTATTACGATGTCGACGGCGCAGGAGTCACCCCGCCAACAATGTCGCACGGCAAAGCATCATTCTACCACCCCGGCGACGACGGCGACACGACAACCACAATAACGATGACGTGATGACGACGCGGTGTCGACACAAGGACGGGGCTGGCCGATGCCACGCCACCACCACAACGTCAACGGTGCCGGCGTCGTCCTACCACCCCAGCGACCCAGTACCCAGTGCCACAGCACCATAACGACAACGACGACGTGGCCCACCCGATGGCCAACGCTTCCACCCCACGTCACACACCGGCATGCGCACTGGCACCATCTCGAGCACAGGGCTCGCGCGAACGACGGTGATGACGATGGCATCTCTCGCTTCGTCTCATCGGTACCTTACTTCGACAACGCCGAATGTGTTCACCTTCTCCAAAACAAGCCTGGCGGTCTCATTCGCATGGACGACCAAACTTGGCGGTCGCACAAGAAGATGGACCATACGATGGTAGAAGGTTTTGGCAAGCGCTGGGGCAATCAAGGTCGGCGCGATCGATCGATCGGGATATCCCACCTTCACCGTCAACCACTTCAACGGACCCGTAACCTACTCCGGAGGCTTCCTCGATCGTAACCTGGATTCTTCAAATCCTGACTTCATTTCTCTTCTCCATGGAGCTGCGGCCGGTGTAGCAGACAGAGGAGAGGGTATCGAGTTGATGAATCCGTCCGTCAAAGGCCTCTTCTCCGCCAAGGCCATCGCCACCCAAGCGCACCCGAAGGACGAGGACACGATTGAGTCTGCAGCAACCCGTCAAGCCGATGCGCGCAAGGGCACGATCAAGCGGATGGCGACACTATGTGAGCACAACGTGTTCGAGGCGCTATCTGAAATTATTTTTGGATTTACCACCCGTGGTTGCGATTTCTTCGTGTCCACTTGTTTTGCTTAGAATGCGGGCGTATGCTCTTTTTGTAACTTGCAGAGTACATACACATAATCGACTTGGTTTCTACTCAGTTGTGATTGTATCTTGCTTTACCCCTCCTTATTCGACTGTTCGTCTTGCTGACGACCGACCGAACTTTTTTATGATCCCACGAGTTGGTCAAGGCTGTAAAAAGTTAGGTAAGTGC
>JBBPJX010000838.1:0-10714 GCA_038088955.1 Neotropicomus parvogracilis | reverse complement strand
CCGCACCTCAGAAAACGCCGTACCAACACTCGCAAAGAATATTGTATAGTACTTCTCATAAGTGGCCAGTCGGAGTCTCAAATGTATATGTAGATGCCCTTGATGGGGAAGGTGGACATTTCCGAATCGGGCTGCATGACTATATTTCCCTGCAACGGCGTTTTCTGAGCTTGCGGAGTCCAAAGCCATGACCCTAGCTGAGCTACCTAGCCGAACTAACAAGCTACATAGCCGAAACTTCGAGCATACCGAACAAGCTCTTAGGCTACTTAGTGACTACAAGTAAGGGTAGGCTCGAGCTCGGATCTAGCGTAGGATGAAGGATGCCCATATACACAGTTACTAGCAGTACTTGATCACCACCACGACACGACAATTTATGAGTTGGTCTCAGCTGCTCGTTGACACCGTGTCTGCGGCAGTGTTCACACCCTCATGGATGGCCAATGTTTTGTGAAGTTTGGAACGCATAACTTGAGTCTTTTGACCTTTCTGCGCCGTAATAGATAGTTTAAATGTCCAGCGTATGTTGTAAGTTGCCATGCAATGTATCAGACACGGCCAATGCTCTCACGAAAATTTAAGTCACTATGGACGATACTATAGCCCAGTAATCGAGTTCGTTCAACGACCGTCACCTCGTCCTACGTTTGATCTGCTCTTGACGCATCAACAAGTTGGATCGCAGTCACATCATGACGTCGTACCTCCAGATCGTAGCTCGTCAATACTGCAGAGCATAACTCAGGCCTCTACCAGTACGAATTTCGATTTCGTCGGTCTCTTCCCGATGCGCACCGCAGAACTTCTCTCCAAGTCGTCTGCGCTTGGAAACGACGTACGCTGCTACATATCGACGAGCGGCGAACGTGAGATTTGAACACTGTATTGTCCCGGTCGGCGTGGCACACTGGAAGTGGGTCTGCACTCCCGGCTCGGAAAATCGCAGTCCATGCAATCTGGCTTGTCTTGGAGCCATTTTTAGTGCAGAACGAGCGCGAGGCTCTTCTGCAAGCAGTCGTAGTCACACAAAATAGACTTGGCATTATCCCAAAAGCCAGTTCGACGTTGACACACGGGGACTCGAAGGCTTCGTAATGCTCCCTGACCCGTCGATAAAGAACCACATGCAGGACAGGTTGACCTCGATCGTATCTCCTGAACCTCGAAATATAAGACGGAGTCGCACGGACGCGTAGCTTTCGACGGTGCGTCGACCATTTCCGCTCATCGGTGCGTGGTGACGCCAGCGAAAACCGAAGGGGCACTGGCAGTTGATTGTTGCGAGCCATGCTTGACGCCTTCGTTTCCGTTTAATTTTGGCTGGCTCGAGCCGGTGAAATCGTTTAGTTCGGGGATATATACGTGATGCGTGCATACCAGGCCTTTCTGGCATGAAAAGTGAAGATGTCGGGCGTATGACAATAAAGGTACAGAGCAGTGTGGAATACGATACGAGGTCTGGCAACGCTATCGAGGTCGAGGTCGATGATTGCAAAACGATGATTAAGTCCTGCATGTACCTCTGCTGGTGGTGACTCGCGTCTCTCACATAGAAGTTCATTGGGGTTTACGCGTCGTGCAGCGTTCGAGGACGCCCCTCACCACTCTTCCGCAGGGACACAACCAGATCGACGTGGTACGGATTCCGGAATAGGCGCTACTAACGCATAAGACGTATCGAAAACGTAATTAGAGCTTGAAACCGCCAGCGAGACCCATCACGTCGTCCGGGTCGACCACCTTCTTGACCGCTTGCAACCTCGGTATGTTCGCACCGTACAGCTCAACCAACGGAGTATCGAATATAGCATAGTTGGGATACACAACCGCGTCAGCGACCAGTTGACCGTCGCCGACGGCATGCGCTCGGATTGTCTCCGCCGTCGTCCGTACTGCGTCATAGACGTCTTGGTCAGCATCCAGCAAGCCCCACGAAAAGTATATCTCTAGCGGAAGGAGTGCCTGTTTTCGGTCAGACGGGTAGGCCGACGGAGTCTGGTTGTGCCTGAGGAAATCGGGGATGAAAAGTTCGACGTCGTAATTATGGGCACGAGAGACCCAAAATTTTCCGCCCAAAACTAATGACGAATGATGAGTCGTTCGTGCTGGGAATGAAAGTGGGACGATTCGCTCACGCTGGCCTCGTTGGCGATCACCTGAAGCAACGAGAGTGGATAGCCAGTCACAGAAATCGAATTGAAGACAACTCTATAGATGCATTGAGTGTCAGCTTACAGTTTCAAGAGAAATGCCTTTACCGTGTCAGGGAATATTGATGTTAAGATTGGATGAAAGCGGGAAAGGACGTGTTGCAATGGTCTCGGTCAGCGGAGAGATCGCCAAAAATTCATCAAAGACTCCATCAGGGGGTGTCGGTGCATCATAGAAAAGAATCACACTCGGTACCGGCTATGTCAGATGGACAACCTCGTTAAATTAAATTTCAAACAAGAGCCGCAAGAGGACTCACCAGACCGTTGAGGTAGTTAAACGATGTAACTATCGCAGCCTTTGGATCCTTGTTGTTTGCCCCAAAATTTGCTGTCGCTTGGGCAATCTCGTCGAGGAGAGGGTTCAGGAAGTCCGTAGCGAAGGTCATGACACCACCCTTTACATTTCGGGTTTAAACATTTTGGGGGAGAATGATACATACCCAAACTTGCGTCTGTGGGAACGTCTTCAACGTGAACCTAGTGACAACACCCTAGACAAAAGTCAGCAGCGGGTCACCAGTGAGACAATTCTACGCACAAAGTTATTCAGGCCACCCTATGAAGATGTCAATAAGAATACAATAGTTATGTCGACAAAACTACGAACCTTCAGCGCAAAGAACAGAGCGTGCTTACTGCAATACCGACATCTTCGGGTGTACCAGGCTCGAACGAACACGCTGCAGCTTGGGTGCTTGACGTTGCCCAGTGATGGATGTCTTCCCGGTAGTTATCTGAATCTGTAATAACCGTACTTGAATGTGCACCCAAAACACGAAAGGAATGTATGATAACGCACCATCATAGTAGACGTCTGGTTTCGCAGAAACGGAGGATGCAATTTTTTGGCAAGTTTCGCCTAATGAAGGAGTGGATTCAGAGACACTGGGTGTGTCGCTAGCAAGTTGGATGCCTTCAGCAGCGCTGGCCAAGGCTGCCACAGCAATGCAAACCAGTGTAGCACGGATCATCCTTGGAGCTCAGAGAATGGGGATTGCAGCGCGTGCACGACCCACCCTTTGAACAGCCTCAAGAAGTTATTGCTGTTTGGGACGGGCCTTAAAGAGCAAAAGGCCGACCTTTTTGGACCTCATATTTGAACTAGGTCAGGTTGATGTCCCCTTCGGTAGCAAAAGCTGGCTATGCCAAATATTTTTAGGCGAAAGGTGTTGGCATGCTTCTTCAATGGGGGACTGGAGGGCGTCAGGGAAGGGTGGAACTTGCCAGGCATGGCCAAAGAAACCTGAAAAACAACTCGTACGAGGGCTAGGAAGCCATACATTGTGGTGAATATCTTCAGTGGCAAGCGGATACATACCAGGTTAGACACATTGCAGGCTTGAGCCCAGATCTAGCGCTGGACGAACTGAAGATGCCCATATATTCAGCAGCAGTGCTCGCTTGACCATCTCCACGACACGACAATGATCAACAGTCGGGCAGCGCAGGTGGAAGAAGAATCTCATCACTCAGCTGCATGTTGACATCGACCGTCCGCGTGCTCACGCATCCCCGATATTTTGTGAAATATGGAACACAAAGCTTGAGTCGTTTGACCTTTTCTGGGTCGCGTCGTGCCAGTCTATGTAATCTAGCTTGCCTGGAGCCACTCTTGGTGCCGAACGAGCGCCTCTTCCGAAGCCATGGTCACAGCAAACAGACCGATGGCCATAGTTGCCACGCGCTAGCAAAGACTCGAAGGCCTCGTCATGCTCCCGAGCCCCATTTACAACGCTCGCATAGAGAAAAAGAACCACACGCAGCGCAGGTCGATCTCGATGATCGTATCTCCTGAATCTCGTCCATGGGTGCGTGGCGACGCCGGCGAGGCCGAAGATCGGAGATCGAACGTCTTTAAAGACGAACTCTCCTTGGGGCTTTGACGCGTTTACGCCACTGTAAGCTTTGACGTTGCAGACGGCGATGCCAGCGGTTGGGAGGTATCGGCGAGGCAAAGGTGTAACGTTACCGCTTGACGCTTTCCAAAGGCACTATCTTGAGAAGTGTGATTGATGGAGTCTAGTGACGATGGCTAAATAAGTGTCGAACCTGACCTAGTCCAATATGGGGTCCAAAAGGGTCGACCTTTTGCTCGCTAAAGCCCGTCCCAAACTTTTGACGAGGATGGATTCTACGAGTCAGATAACAATTTCAAGCCCCGAACTATGTTATCGTTCCTCGTGAGTTTCGAGTCGTCCATAATATTACAGATAAAAGTCCACCACTACATACGTGATAACCAGAGCGAACCATCGTGATAATTATACAGTCGTGAGTCCCGATATAACAACGCCAACGATCCATACGCGCCAGACGCTGCGTTTTTGGTAGCCCTGTCCTATAACACCAAACCAAAGGAAGAAAAAAATGCAACAAACCAGCAAACGAAATGAGAAACGATGCAAAAAGGAGCGTGTGCGTATGAAGCGAAAAAAACATCGTCGATCAAGCTTTTCCAAAGACGAGCTTGCCGGTACCATGGCCATCGCTGTGCTTCTCCACTTCGATGCCGATCAACCTCGTTTTGCCGTGCAACCAGTCCAGACGACGGACGCCGCCCTCCCATCCACCGCCCATCTTGGTACATCGCTTCTCGTATGCGCGGGTGACCTTGCGCTGGGCGCGGCTGCCGTGTCCGAGGGCCTCCCACTCCTGGGGCGTTATCCGCGTCAGGAGTGTCGTATGAAGGGAATAGAGCAAGTCTAGATTGGTGATGTTCGACGATCGGCTGGATTTGCTAGACGACCCGCCAACGTAGAATCCAGAGCCGCCCGGAGACGAGGTAGAAGGGCCGACGACTACCGGCCATGGGAACTTGTCAGAACGGAGTACCAGATGCGAAGCTGCCGGCGTCGGCGGGTCTGTGGCCGGCTGCGAAAGGGTATGCGCAGGGACAGCAGTATGTGTCGTGCGGTCAAGGACGGTACGCGATGAAGGAGTATACGTAACATCGTATGAAATAGGCGCACTGTGCAACCGCGTAGACGCGAACAGTGGGTGCATGTGTAACGGGGTTGGACGGTGCGGAATTTTGGGTTCTGCGCTGCCTGTATCTGGTGGGTAGATATGGTGGATCAGTCAAAGTAGGCGAATCTTTGTGGTTATGATATGACGTACGAGAGTGCATGGATCCAGTGACTGAGGACATGCTGCCTTGCCAAGCTGGATTATGTCTCAACGAAGGTCGCCGCTCGTATCGCACATGATGCGATGAGCTGCCGGCCGATGATCCAGGACGAACGGATCCGGGACAAAGTGATGAGCTCGAGTTGGTCCTAGAGGACGCGCCAAATGATACGGATGGTGTCATGGAAGGGGTGTGCGGCATGGCGTAGTGCGCGACTTCATACACAGATTGTCAGCAAGCAGCAAGTGGGTGCGAGTGTGAACACGCACGTTGCTCAGAAGACTTGTAGCTGGCACGCCGGTACAATGGCACTCGTTCAGCCTTGGACGACATTGACCCGTACCTCACTTCGCGGGTAGAGCTAGACGCTTGTGAAGCTGTGTCAAAGGCATATCGCAATGGTGAGGGGTTGGCGGTGCGTGCAGAGTAGCTGTTGCTACGCTTGGTCTTCAAACGCGGCGGAGAAGTAGGTCCACCAGAAGCTGTACTTGCAGTCGCGTAGATGTAGTCCGGCGTTGGCTGGGAGCGAGAGCGCCAGTGAGACCTTGAAGACTGTTCACGGGAAGGAGAGCTGCCACGAGACTGTCCGCCAAAGATGTAACGCAAGTAGGAAGTCATGACGTTTCGTTGAGCGAGTCGTGAACGCAGGGTCGTACGCCGTGAAAGAGAGTCAGAATCCACCGAGTGGCGAATGGATAAACCCAGCTGTTGGCATTCGACTACTTATATACGCGCGATAGGGAGATTTCAGGGTCTGTGATGAAGTTCTAGACATATTGAAAAGCGATGAATTGAAGTAAGAGGGCCCCCAGAAAAAGACGGCGGCAGGCTCCGCCGTGCTGTCGGATTTCGGGAGGGTCCCATGCCAATAACGGGGCGTGAACGAGATTAGAGGGATCTCCCACCGCAACATCTGGCAGCAAGACCGATTTATCACGTCTTAAATTTGTCCGGAATGTCCGTGCAATCGATAAGCGTGTATGTAGAGTCATACGGCCGGCGTTGGCCAAAGAATCGGCGACAGAGGCAGGTCTGAGGGAACAGCTGAGGTAAACGTGAAGCGGGTTTTCCACGAAATGTGGCGCCGAGTGTGATTGAATCGGCGTTTTGCGTTTAGTTTGCGGGTTTGCCTTGAGGCGTGTTGAGTTTGATCTATCACCCGCAAGCGCTTCCCGAAGGCGCATGGCGACCGCATGTTCGCCATTTACGGCGGTGGCGGGTGCCCCGTTGGCATGTCCATCGCTTGACCAGCACGACGCCCAGGAAATTTTTCAACACTCCACCATCATTTAGTAGTGGCCGAACGTTGTTTGTGGTGAGCCCAGCCACGATTGTCTTTGCATGATTCCGACCCGCAGTATTCGCAAGCCAGTCGTCGTTGGGAGACAGGCGGAAACCGGTGACCAGGTGGACAGTTTCGGGGAGAAAGCGAAATGAACGCGTGTCAGGAAGCTCGAGTCGGCGGGATTACTCATGACCATGCTCACACTGCGACTCTGGTCTAGAACCGCGCAATAGAGATAACGATAACCAAGCGTTCCGTTCTCGAACCGGGAGGCACAAAGTCATTAAACAGGCTAGCCGAAATGAAGCATGTCGATTGCTCTCCTGGTCGATCGCTGATCGTACGAGGGCCCTTTCAAGCTCATATTCTTCGGAGAGGTGAGCATAAAAAATATTGCGACGAGGGTTGGTCCCTCCATTCTTGGCCGTGCCCCGTGGCGAGCACCGTACTATAACGAATGCTGACTGCCGGTGAGAGGCAGGACCGACTTTGAAATTGGTTGGGTGGCTATCCCGCTGAGGTGCACACCTAGTAACTGATCGTATCACTACCCTCGCAGAAAGACGATGTTTGAATCGAGGAGTTAGTAGTGGTAGCGAAGCTAGGGGTGGGACAGCTACCAGGTGGTCCGAATAGATTTGAGCGGTCTCTGAATATGTCTGCGTGGAACACGTTCATCTTTACGAACCAACACACAGAGTCTCGGCAAGAACGCATGCATGTAGGATAGACAGGAGGGTGGTTGTTTGTTCTCGACTTATTCCAAACAAAGGACAACCCCTCACCGAAACCATGAACTCGGCGTTTGGAAAATTGCTGCACAAGCTAAAGCATGTCGGGCCTTTGCAGACAGGTCCGTCCGTGGACTTGGATAGCACTACGATCGACGACCAAGTCTATCGTTATCGAAAGCAAAGGGGTGTAAACCTCGGTAAGGAGCGGGCGTCCATCCTCGACCTTGATCACCGAGCGAACAGGATCCTGGTTCGTCCTGGAGCGGTGGATCGCAGACGCACCATTCGCTCAGGCGGCAGCTCCAGGACAGAGCGACTTGGATGTCGCCAAGGGTGCTCACGCAAAGGAAATCCTGGAGCGCCATTGGGATACATGGATTACAAACACAGATTTCGAGTGGCTTTCCGCCAGGGGAATCAACGCCGTGCGGATCCCAGTACGTTTGTCCTGCCACACTAGCATACCCTTCGCTAGACCACGCATACAGATCGGGTATTATCACCTATCCAGTCTCGATCGCTCCTTGCTGTCTGGGACGGACTTCGATGGTCTTGACAGTATATTTGAAGGTGCTTGGTCTCGAGTCGTGCGAGCAGTCGAGATCGCTCAGTTCTATGGCATCGGTGTCCTATTTGGTCTGCAATCCTTTCTTTCATTTCCAACTTCCTTACGCAACCTACAGACTTGCATTCTGCCCCCGGGAAGCAGAACCAAGATTCTCACTCGGGAACTTCTTCACCTGCAGTTCTATTTGCCACTCGGTCCAATCTAGAGCTTACCGTCCGAATTCTTCGCACTTTGCTGAATGCCGTCCGGTCTCTGCGCTCGGAGCGTAGTCCCCCGATCAGTAATATCATCGGAATCGAGTTGCTCAACGAGCCCAAGCCGCCCTCCCATGCCACGTTGAAGGACTGGTACAGAAAAGCGATAAAGGAACTGCGCACCATCGACCCGGGTTTACCGATTTACATATCCGACTGTTGGATGTCTGACGATTACGCCCACTTTGTCAAGTCTCTTTCTGAATCCGCGGTGCCGGTCTGTCTAGACCACCACCTCTATCGCTGTTTCACATCAGAAGACGTTTCGACCCCAGCAGCACAGCACTCCCATTCGTTGATGGATCCCAATGCGCCGACGCCGCAGACGTTTGCGCGTGTAGCGAGCGTCCTCGAGGACGCCGGGGGTGCGTTTGTGGTTGGGGAATGGTCTGGCGCGCTGAACCCAGGTTCGCTGCAAGGTCATATCGACGAACAAGAGGAACGAAGGCGGTATATCGCTGCACAGCTTGGTTTGTTCGAACAGCACTGTGCCGGATGGTTCTTCTGGACGTACAAGAAGCAGTACCACGGCGATCGAGGGTGGTCCTTCAGAGATGCAGTGGAAGCGGGGGTGTTTCCAGACCGGGTTGGCATGTACCCAAAGAGGAGCGCCTCCATCCAAGATCCAGATCAACAGGGGAGGAAGGCCGCCGCATTGGCCCAGGCCACAGGTCAGTCCAATCTGCGTCTCTTTCACAGTCGTCGTTTCTCAGGATGGCTTTGAAGACCAACATACTTCCTATTGGGCCCGGTACCCGGGACACTATGAACATTGGCGTTTTAGCAAGGGATATGACCAAGGTTGGGAGGATGCTTACCGATTTCTGTCACACAGCATACCCAACCAGCATGTGGTCTCTGAACTCGGATTCCAGGGTCCATGGAAGAAGAAGAGGGTACGTGACCATGGCGCTGAAGACGGGCTTGGCAACCCTTGGGAATATGGTGAGACAGGCGACTTGATCATGATTTGATTCCGTTCGCCCCCTTCCCGTCGTGACTTGGTCTGGGCTAATATTAACTATTTCCTTTTTTCGAGAACATGGCTATGTGCAAGGCGTCCGTGGCGCAAACTTGGATTTTCAGGCTGCATATTGCTGATGTGGATCGGAGGCGTAAGCACCCCTCGGTGCTGGCAGTCGGCACAGCTATTAGGTACCAGCCTTTGTAATAATCTCCTGCACCTGTCACAATCTGATGCTTCAAGGGTGAGTGGGGCCTTGTGGGTCGCGGGTCGCGAATAGATAACGTGACGCCCGCTCTCTCTCCGATGCACTGTCGAGGAACACGCTGCGATTTACTCTGTATCCATGTTCAAACAGTAGGACGCGAGCACCAAGTATCAGTACCCTCGATCCCACGTGGACGAACGTTCGACCCCGACCCTTTTGCATCCGCGCTTGCTTCCGTCGGTCCAACAGGGAGTTTAAGGCACAGGGCAATGAGGTACAGTATACAAGGCACGATGCGAACCGCATCGTACGCTAAAGGTAGCATATATATGTTACTAAAAATACCAATCCTTGTCTATCGTAGATGGGTATATTGGTCGTCAGAGATACTGGTCGTCGTGTCGTCGTCGTCGTCACAAGCAAACATGGCAGAATTCAAGCAGTAATCAGCTTCCAGCGGGAGAAACCGTCCTCGTCGTACATCTTGATCAACCCTCTGAAGACGTGCTTGTCCAGCAGATAGTCGACCCGCTTTACCCCCCGGCTCGCTTCGAGCTCAGACGAAGACGGCACGCTCCGGTATCGCTTGGTGTACGCGCGCGCGATCGCGGTCTCCTGGGACAGGCTGAGCTGCGCCCAGTCTTGATGCGTGATCTGCCGGTGGAGAGAGGAGTGGATCATGTAGAGGACGTCGCCGAGCGTGATCGGGGGTAACATGGTCGGCGCGGCGTATCCGTCGTACCGAAACTCGAGGTCGATCGGCCATTGCGGGATCGCATCGTGCGAGATGCGCATCCGCGTGACAGACGGGTATGTCGCGGGCTCGTGGAGCTCGTCTGCGTAGAGCAGGACGGTGTGTCCGGGGCCGGCCCAGCGGAGGGGGTGAAAGGACGGCGAGGAGAGGTCAAAGTAAAAGTCGTGGCGGGGGGCTTCTCCGTTTAGGAGGGGGTGGATGGACGTGGTAGTCCAGATGGAGGCAAATTCCAATGGTCGAAAGCCACCATCAAAGGACCGTCTCCGGGGGTGGTATGGGGCGGATGGGGCGGAAAGGTAAGGGCTGGGTGGCAACCCGCCATGCCAGGACGGCCTACGGACACGGGGAGGGTGGTTCCAAAGGGGAGGATCGTCGAAGGGTGTGGTGGGTCTGAGGTACGGCGATGACGGGGGATACGGTGATGTTGGGTAGAGCGCAGCGGGGGGGATGAAAGGGGAGCGTTGCGTGTACGCGCCAAACCCAAGATATGGGGTAGGCTCGAAGGTCGAGGGGGTATAGACGTATGGACCAGACATGTTGGTCGGTGCGATGAATTGATGTGGGGCAGGCGGGACGTTGCAAGTATGTTATATGTGGAGAATAG
>JBBPJX010000837.1:0-10715 GCA_038088955.1 Neotropicomus parvogracilis | reverse complement strand
TGTGAAACACTGGGGACTTGTCAGACCTCCGCTTCGGAAGTACGCCGAGGGAGTGGAAGGTGCCCGGGCCGGGTTCGTCAGAGAACGAGCGACGGACAGAGGGACAGAGGGACATCTGTGTATGACGTCAGCGAATGTCGTGGACGAGAGAGGATGGCTTCGTTGGAGAGGGCGACGACTCTTGAGGAAAACGAAAAACCGCGCGCAGTTTTGAAATATAATATATCTTTCTCTCCATCCTTTCCGAGATCTCGATCGCCGAATCGGCACTTGACAGCGACGTTTCCTTTTTTGGAATGGCTCCACTTTAGAATCGCCCAGATCCGTGCCTTATCGCGACACCGCCTCTTCTCTTTTTTTTTTACAGACTCCGGTCCGCACTCGAGTTCTCCCTCCCGCGCTTTGTGACCGAATTTCCGCTCCTACGCCTATCGGTGCCCGCTGGATCACGTAATCACTCATCGTCGCCACTCTCCTTCAACATTATCGTACATCGCCCCCTCATGGCGCCAGGCCCAGTCGCTTCATGGTTGTGATGAATCCCCGACTCTATCATACATGAATTCTTTGCGTACACGATACCTACTTCTTGCGCCCCTCCCATCTTGGATATATTGTTACCTCTACGCGATCTACGAATTACCACCAACTGATCATCATCAGTACCTATTTTGACCGAGGACCTCGCAACTACGAATAGATGTCTGTACTTGGGACAGCCCTCGGTCGCTCTTATCTTTCACAAAGCCGACCTTCCTTTCTCGTGTCTCAATTCAAAAGGGTCGCTCGTCCGTGCGAACCCGCGGTTCCATCCCTCAAACACGACGAAAAAACAACTATCAAACGATCCACAGACAGCGGTCACACCTTGGTTTCGCACTTTCTGGTTCTCGTCCAGACTAGACCACTGGTGGCGACGGTCGTGCCTTCCATTCCCATCGCCTTGGGTACCCATGAGCGTCAAGATCGGCCCGGTCCCGACCCATCGTGTCCGTGTTCCCTCCCTATCGCCCACGCTCCATCTACCCATGACGACGGGCGCAACATTCCCGTCAGAAACGGCGTGTGCGCCAGCACGGTCAACTATCCCACCATGACCACAAAACACCTCCGACCACACTACCACCTGGTCTTTTTACCTCGCCATCGCGCTACGACACGTCAAAGTGTCTTATCGGTACCCACGCTTTCTCTCCCTCAGGATTCGAATCAATAATCTTGCAAGTGCTTCGAATTTCAAAATCGTCAACTTTTGGCACGCGAGATAGCTGGGCATGGGTGCGTTCGGATATGTGCGTATTACGCCTTCTCTCCGCCCGGCCTGAAGCTGAAGACGCAACGGAGATAGCACGACAGTGCATGGTCGATGGACAATGGGATCTCCCGGCACGTTCGCGCGGTCTTCAGGGAAACGCCCTTGTCGAACGTGTGGCACCAGAGCGGCTGTCTTACCGAGCGCCGGCAACACAGGGCACTGCGACTCGTCATCCGCGTTTGGTCATATACAGTGCATAGCACAGCTACGCTGATGAATCTCTCTTCGTGCCTTCTCCATTCCTTTGTCTCCGCATGGCCCCTAGAAACTGACGTGCGCTTTGCGCCAGTCCTTTTTTTTTTGTCTTGGATATGATCATGCGATGCGCCACGCTAGGCACGTTGATGCCAATCCTGGGTGGACGCGCACACGGTGATCACGGTCGCATTGCTCACGATAAGACCGGCGCAAATGTTTCGTGTCACCACAACACGTTTCTTCGCATGGAAGGAACGAATGTCTTTGCCCGAGTAACGGGAATGATCGAGTGTCGCTGTGGCCAACGAGGTGAAATCCCACAGTGAGACGCCAGGAAGATCAGAATGGGGAAGGCGTGCGGAGATGAACGTCTGCATTCCTTGGCGTACATAAGGGTTCGCGTTTTAGTATTATCGCCGCATTGCTTTGTAGTTGGCCGAAATAGAACGACGGGCCCTGACTCTTGAACTAGCAAGTCGTTCCGAGTCGTATCAAAAAAGCATCCGCCATCGAATTCACATTATCTCCTCCAGTGTCAAAGTCTTGACGTGTCTCCCCCCCTACGGCGAATTCCCCGACTGAGAGGATCCATCAGTCCGACTAGTCGCATCATCGTCTCGGGGCCTTACGAACATTTATGGCCTCAACCACATGGCGACGAACATATCAGGCTTAGTGCGACGCACCCCCGATTTTATTAACCTTTTTACCCCATGGTGGTCGACGATCCAGGGTCTGGGCGACGGATGTGAGTTGATCCATCTTCTCGCCCGGTAGTTGCCGGTTCGATGGCGCTGTCACATCGCCATCGCGCTCTCTCTTTTCCACGGACCCATTTTAACCCGGGGGGATGTGCGCACCGCTCTCGTCCAGCTCCAGCTCTAGACTGGAATCTAGCACGCTCGAACAGCCTCTTTTCTCCGGATCTATGTGTGTACGCCGTCTAGATAGCTCACCCCGACCGACTCGGCGCTTCGGCCCCGAGCTCGAGCGTTGCGCGCGCGCGCAAACTCGAGACGGGCTGTCCCGGAGGATTGGGTGGTGCGGCCGTGATATGTGATATACTTTGATCCCGAACCGAAAACCGACGACTACTTTTTCCGTTCCGATCGATGCAGGCTTTGGACGATCGCGGTGGTCCTTCCTATGTGGTAGATCCGGCGTTCAATCTCTCGACAGGTTCGTCGTATCGTGTATGTAAAAAGGCTCGAGAGGTGGTCGGCGTCAGAGTTGACGCCGAACTGAGACTTGCCTTTTTTTCCCCTTGTCTTTTTTTTTTCTTTCAGTGACACGATCGATCGAACGTCGTCGGTTCGATCAACCACGAACTTCAGTTTACACCCACGTGTCGTTCAAGTCAGGAGGTCGGTCTCCTCTTTCTTTTTGAGCGTGTGGTGCCGACTCGGACGTACGTGGTGTAATATTGCTTCGTCTCAGACTCTGATCCCCAACTGGATCGCTTCTCTGCAGCCTGGGCCCAGGACACGACCTCTCGATGCGCCATTCCCGGTGCGTACTCCCGCGGTGCCCCCCGACGCCAGGCAGGCTGACACTGTCCCAGCTCCAAACTGTCGCGGTGACCACACGTCGACGACGTGTCAAAAAAACGTCGCGAGACTCGACACTCGGGGGGCTGGATCTAAAAGCCAAGTCAAACGGCTCAAAGTCGTGCCTGTGGCAGACAGCTTTCAAATCGTCCACGTCTCGATCCACGTACAGTATTCCCCGAGTCAGAAAACGAAAAAAAAAAAGAAGACACCTCGTCCAAGTGACAGCCCGCCCGAAACCCGACATTACAAACTCGAATGTGTAATACGAACATGATTGCGAACGACGCAGACCGTCTTTACAACGAGACGATATCCCCCGTTCGTCGGAGCAACAATATCGCGCTCGGCGAAGCACGTTCCGGCTTACGTCCCTCGTAAACGTCATCGTCATCTCCGAGGTGGCGCGATAAGGACGTGCTCACGATGACGATTGCGTACGTACTACGATACCTGCCGACGCGATCAAATGCTTACAGTACGCGCACTCAAGCCCTCGCGTCGCCTGATTAATGATTGACGATCCGAACCTGTGGCGTCGCCCACCCGTCGTGCCTAGATAACCACAATGCAGTGTACATACTCCAGTCTCAACTCCCGCGCGAAGGGAGCACGGCGGTTCAACGTGAGACGCGAGATAGCGCGGCGCGGCGACGATGACGACGTCAAGGCGACGGTCGTACGTACTCTCTCGTCCCCCTCCGCTTCTAGGACGTACGTACGTGATCTTGACCAGGTTGTCCCGCATCGCATGCATGCGCGCGTCACGTCCCGAGCGCATCTCGCAATGCACAAAGCAAGCACCGCTTCCACGAAAAAAAACCCCCACGAGCGCGGCAACTCGTCCCTCGTCCCTGCACGAAGCCCGGAATATGCATGTACCACGACGTCGTTACATACACGGCCCGTCAGACGCTGAACTGAAAAACGTTGCCGAGAGGGTCCACGAACCAAGGTGTAAAGAAGACAGGCATGAAAATTTACCTCGCGACGACGTCCCTGACACGTGACGATAACGCGCCAAACGATCGTTGTGGATACGGCGAGGAGGCATCGTCGTCGCCGCGGAGGACGCTCTGTCGGCGAACGCGGTCCTAAAGAGGAGCGAGTAATAAAACGAGCGAGCGAGCGCACGCGCACGTTCATTGTCTGCTCGTTCGACCGCCGTCATTTCCTCAGGCTACCGATAACGTTGGGCTGGAACGTGCGTCATCGGGCCACATATCCTATCTCGCATGCGCCTCAAGCGACGATACGTGCGAGCAGGACGGCAACTTTACTTTGGCGACGATTAGAGAGCAGCGTTATCGTGTAACAGCCAAGCGATTGGAACATGTCAACCCAGAAAAAACGGAGACAATATGTAGTCAGTCTATGAGAAAACAAGGCGGTCGCCGGATGCGTGGGCGTCCCCTTGAGCTCTTCGACGGTCTCTAGAGAAAAAAAAGTAAGCGAAAAGATCTTCCGATGAGAAATCGGATATACGCAGACCAGAATCCGCCTAATCTTCGTCATGTTTGCAGCGTTATTGCGTTATCGCTCGACGACTCTATCGACGGCCATCTGAGCGCTGCAATTGGACGATAGCTAGCACAAACGGAGATAAAGGGCCTTTTCTGCGCTCTTCTTATGGTGCCCATTGTAGGACGCTGCAGCGATGGCAGTATCTCCCCCGAGTCAAACAATTTCCGTATCGTTGTTGATAACATGAGAAAATGCTGTGACAGCCTCCGTCCACGCAAACCCCTCTTCGACTTTGTCCGTTAACAAAACCGCTGATAAGGCGGAGGTCGGTTCTTTCCCAGATAAAATTTTCTGTGACACGTCAGTGTTGGATGATAAACCCACATAGAATGACGGACAATGGTGGAACATGGGATGCGGCCAACTTGAAACACCGAGATATCCAGCGCCATTGTTACCCACCTCTGGCCAGTACAAATTTACAACATGTGTGGAGCTGACCCTTCCAAAGTCTAGAGGAAATACAACCGAGATGCCACGCACACAATTCGATCAAAAAAGTACGCTGTTCGAATCTCTCAGCTACTCTCACTCCCCGAGGTCCAGAGAAAGTATGGCCCTAAGATACCACGAAAGGATACGACGTACTGGCCATTCGTGCAGTCTCTAGCCTTTATGGGAAACCTGTTCTTGTCGGAACGAGGCGTAATTTCGGAGTGCTAAGGTTATATTGAGTATGCCGACCGATCGAAACCTTCCATGTACAAGCGGTCAATCTATCACCCCCAGTTAAAAAGAGCGTTCCGCAACGACTTGCATTATTCAAACGAATGCAAGTGTACCACAACATTTGTCCGAAAACTGCATCTACTACTCTCTGACGTGAACATCCATCTCGCGCGAAAACAAAGCGAGCACTCACTCAACGTGTGCATCTACCCAGCCAGCAGACGGTCCTCATGAAGAGTACAGTTCTTCTTTTACGTCGATGCCTAGCGGACGTCAGCGCCGAAAAAGAATAGCGCTAGTCGCAACATACCCAGCTCCTCCCGAAGAGGTTTAAGCTCGTCCAAGTACGCACTATACTGCTGCTTGTTCTCCACCTTTTCCTTCACGCCCTCGAATATACGAACTGCAGTCGCGTAGTCGTTCACGCGCCGAGCCGCGCGGACAGCAGCCTCGATGACACTAGGAGAGGGAACGAGATCGTGGGCGAAACAGTTGTTCAGGCCACGTTGTACCTCGAAGAGGTCTTCTGCGCCTTGGAAGAAGGAGACATAGCGGTCCGAGAAGGCCTCGAAAGTTTCTTGGCTGTGTGCATCCGACGACGAGAAGCGGACCCTGGCAGGGAGAGCGGGTGTAACGCGACGAAGAGCTACGGTGGGGCGTGAGCGGAGGACGGAGGACACGACACGCATGTTGGTCGACGGGCGAGGGATGGCAGGCAGAAACTTTTTGGTGGGGACCGTTCAAAACTATTCCGGCTCTTTCCGTCGTGGCTGTGCTACTCTGCCGACTAATCACTGTGACCACATTACAGTAACCTTTGCCATGAAATGTAGGAGCGCTGGATCAAATATATACTGCGTTGAATTCAAAGTACTGTCTCGACTATTTATCACCCGAGAAGTGTAGTAGTAAGAGACCAGGGAACATCTCCAACATCACACCCTGCAAACCTGTTGAGATCAAGTTTTGCATAACTTCAGACGAGCACGTGACAACTTGAACACAATAAAAAAAACAAAGATAACTGACAATGGATTTTTCGTCTCGTGTTCCTCGCCATCGGTAAGAACGGACTGAGACGATGAAGATAAATGATAGCACAGCAATACCTGCAACTCACCCAAGATGTTCGCTGGCCAATGACCCATGGAGTCAGAGAGAAACTGTCGCTGGCCCGGGAACACACTGCCGGCATCTCATTATCACAGTACCTCTCTCGCCAGTGCTCGGATTCAATTGGGTCGTAGCTAAGCAAGTAATGATAAGGGAACACCGGAAATTGATCACCGCATGTAGTTCTAAATCAACCGTCGATTCATAGTGACCGTTGCCGAGCACTTTCACCCGTTAGAGATGACACCGAAACGTAAGTGCGGAAAGCTGTGAAACTGATGATCATTTCAATCGTCCTTATCAGCATCAGACGCTTTTCGATGTTGCAGCGCGTGGGTGCTCACCGGCATCGGAGACTGAAATCTTTCTCAGTCGCCACCTCCATGGGGGATGCCAGCCTCCATGCGAGGTCCTCCATCGCCTCTGTTTGAGCTCGATGGAGGGCCTAGCATTCAGACTCTTTATCGAAATTACTCTTGCTAAATCTCTGAGCTCTCTGGGTTCCGGCGAACGCAGGCCATGACAACAACATTCTGCGACAGAGCAGCTCTCTCTCTGAACGGGAATTTTCATCCGATATTTGCTAGCTGACGTTCTTTCCACCACGCAGCAAATTGCATGCACCAGTGTCTAAGAACCTGTCTGCTCAATGGGTACAGTTTCAGCTGTTCGTCCATCGTCTCAAGGCAACACCGAATTCATGGGCCTTCATCGATAAGTACTTTAGTATCTTCACCGCACATTTTCATTCCTCAGGCTATCGTCCCCAATGTCTTTGACACAACCTCCATCTCAGCTTCTCGACAATCTCCTTACCCAGCGGGGAGGATGTTGTATTCGCTATATAACTGCAGATCGTGCGCTGGCCGGCTAGCTCAGTACGATGCCGTCGAGTCCTTCCGATGGTTCAGGCTTCAAGAAATCTACGTCTTCGGGCAGCGTTTCCCGGTCATGACCTCTCTAAGAACGCGTCATCGATTAAATCGGACGATTGCAAATTCCGTGCCGTCTACTCAGGAACCGCCATCGGTCACACTCGTAGAGATGCAAAGTATTTATCGCGTGGGATCTGGAGGTAAGGTGGTCCCGGGGAGGGAGACACGTCTCGTCGCGATCTTGGTCAAGCTTCTACCAAGACTAGTCCTGTGTGCACCGGTGCCTTGACTCGCTAGCACCGTTTCTAAACCATTTCAGGTGGGCATTTCCGTCGTCTAGTTGTGAACTGGGTAGGACTCGTCTTTCATGGCAAAGTGAAACCAAAGATTCCCGATGTAGAGCGCGCTGGACGAAAAGGACGAGGTGTCGTTTGACACTTTTGTGCCTGCGACGAGCCAGGGTACCAGGGCTAGTGGGGGAACTTGTCGATGGATCAATCAAACGCAGGCGTGCCATGGCAGTTCGAGAAGTAGACTTTGATGGCAAGGTTTTGATACGTTCGTATTCTTTTGCTGCAACCTGCATGTCATGGATGCTCGCTGCTGTTCCTCGTGATAGTGATGTCATTCGCTTGGATCTATCAAATATGATTGATTCGCTGCGGCGTACTGATGCACCGACGTTGATCATCTTGTATCTACAGCTCTCGATTGTTCACGTTTAAAAGCGGTGGGAAATCCAGTCGAATAGCTAGACATATATCTTCAGACATTCGAAGTGACGAAAAATGGGGGATCTATGCAAGGAAATGCGCAGAACCAAGAATACGAGAGCAAACCATTCAGTTGGCCCTCCTTCTGAACATGACCTCTGCGCGAGGATCGGGCGACATCGAAATTGCAAAGGGAAAACTACGCGGGGCCGTCGCACCATCCTCCAACTTGATGTCGTACGTCGTCACAATGTGCGCGAGCATAGTCTTCATCTCATTCGCAGCAAAGAAACGTCCAGGGCTGTCAAACGGTCAACCATCTATAAAAGATCGGGGAAAACGCAAAATCACATACCATGCACGTTTACCGTGTCCAAAGACTAGATACTCGCTACTGGTTGAGACGAATTGGTGCTTGCCACCATCCCTGACCTCTTCGTTCATCTCAACAAATCGGAAGGGCTTGAATACCTCGGGATCCTGGTAGAACGTCTCGTCGTAGTGTACAGACCGAGTGGCAACACCGATCGTCGTCCCTTTTGGTATGAACGTTCCGTCGGAGAACGTGAAATCCTTCATAGCCTTTCGCATGACGGTAACTAACAGCCGTAGAGTCAGAATACAATACCAGCTTTCTTAACGCATGCAAAGACACTCACGAGTACCCATTCCTTCCATGCGTTGGCACTCCCTCAGGAAGCTGTCGACTTTGCGCATCTTACCCAGTGCAACTTTGGACCACCCTTCCTTCTCGATAATGCCGTCGACCTCTTCACGAAGCGGTTGCATATATTGAGGATTTGCCGCGAGGTTGAAAAGTACTTGAGTGAAGCCCTGTGATCCGACACCAATAAGTCAGATCATAACGAGAAATTCGAATCGTACATTAGAAGACGTCTAACCGCAAACAGGAAATCTGAGCATCATAAGTGTGCAGAGCCGACGTCAAGACGCACGTGAATGGCTGCAAAATTGACTGTCAAAAGACGAGCTGTCAAGAACTCTACGGTCGACTCTGGACCCTCGGCTTCTTCCATCAACCATGTTAGGAAGTCGTTCTATCGGAGGGTGTCAGTAAAATCCAGTCGGCGAGGTTGATGCACCAACAGGCTTGTCCATCCACTCGTTGCCATATTCGCCCATACATTTCCGTCGTTCCTCGATAATTGGACCAAGAAGCTTCATTGCCCGCTCCTTGCTTTGATCTATCCTCGTAAACAACTGCGTAGCAATGCTATCGATGGGTTGAAAGATAGACTTGAAGCCGCAATCATATTCGGCTTACGGTCTAAGCACCCTTGGAAATACCCCGATAATAAACCCTCCCTTGAAGACATCGATGGCAAACCGGATATTGAGATCTATCCAATCAGGGTCACGGCCTGGGAAAGCTGAGGTGAAAATCAAAGACCGAACTATGTAAGACTCACACAACGGAAGCCCGACGAATACTCTGTTGGACGTTCTGCAGATCACCTGTCGCACACTGCTGAGCACTACGACACTCTTCCATTCTGGTTATTTCAGACATCAATGGATAGCGCGGAGGCGGGGGAGCGCTCACCATTGCCTTTGAGATCCAGAATCTCATCAAAGGCAGTCGTGATCTCGTCTCTGATTTCAGGAAACAACCCCCCAATATTTCGGGTCAATTGAGAGCGCACGACCGCCACATGATAGCGATTATGATGAATTTGGGGCCCCATTGTGTACTCCGTTTGAATTCGCTGTCGATAACTTTCAGCGGAAATAACTTTGCAGAGAGAAGACGGTGACTCGCATCACTTATGGAATCCGCCAAAGAGAGCGTGTCGGTGGGTGCTCTCTGCAATTCTTCCACATGTTCGCGACTGCTGACGACGACTATCCAGCGAGTCAGTACGGCAACCTTGAATGGTGCCGTCTTGTACTGAAGAAATTCGAGTCAGGGCGCGTGAAATGTGAGAATCAGTTGACTTGCCTTTTCGTACCCTTCCTGTATGATGTCCAGCCCGTTGGCCAGAACCTTTAAACTGTTCCACCAGAAGCCGAACCAGCTATTTGACCCAAGTGTGGGAATTGCATCAAGCTGATGAAGTGGGTAAAACAAAGATTAGTTCGCCTCAAGTTCGGACGTGGTCTCATGTTAGTAGACACACCTTGGATGGACGGGATAACTTTAGGACAACGAAGATAGCAGCGGCGACGCCCACGGCGCCACAAGTAGCTCCAGACAGCGAGGAATTCATCAACGCAGGTTGGCTCAAGAACTCCATCGACTGGCGGCATGACGAGCCAACACTCAGGCTGCCGAACTATGTTAATTACGCCGTATCGTAAGTGCACAGCATGGCCATCTGGTTACATTGCGTCTCTTGCTGAGCTGCGGCATATCGTTCGGTTCTCCAACCACGTTCACTGCCCACGATCCATAGAATGGATGCGCCTCCAACACGGACAAGACACCCTGAGCAATATCCCGTACCTTGCACTGCCAGTCCGAAGAGCAGGTCACCTCTTCCTCCTCTGCTGCACTACATCTGACATTTTATGTGGGAGAGCGGCCACATCTTTGGACTCGCGAACACGCATCTGCGGACCAGGCCGAATTGGAGCTTGCCGTGTCCCTCGCAAGGAACTTCACAGAACGCACTTCGACTGGTTTAACTGGTACGTGGCATTCGCTCTTTGGTCCCAGTCACTGCTCGTCAAGACCAGTTTGAAAATCGACCCCGACCGTCCTTTTGTTTGGCGAATCAATTACTTGACTGGTTGGATGCAT
>JBBPJX010000836.1:0-10720 GCA_038088955.1 Neotropicomus parvogracilis | reverse complement strand
CGCTCAGCTGATCCTTGTCTTGACTGTTGTCGTTGTCCTTGTCCTTGTCCTTGTCCTTGTCCTTGTCCCCCCAGTCTCATCCCACTGTTAAGGGATGCTTACTCATGCTCTATTACCTCTGCTGTACTCCTCCACGAGCCCTCCCTTGCCATAGTCTTTGTCATTCTATCGAGTTGACGCTCTCCTCGTAACCTTGTCCTCAAGTTCCTCATTGCAGCGTAACATTAGAACAAGTCTCTCCCCTAAGGCAACACATTGACATTTCGCCCACCATTGCTCACCACAACCCTCGTATTTGGCATGCACCAGCCTCCAATCCTGATTCCTTGGGTGACGATGAAGAAGTTGAGAGCCCTCCTCTTAGTCCATTATTCCTTGAACCACTAGCCCTTCCACCAGCACCCCCAGCCCCACCCCCACCCAGTCAACCACCAGTACCTCCAGTCAATCCAATGTCGTCCACCATCAAAGCCGAGAAAAAGATTGGCCAACCATTCACCTTCAATGGAGATCATCATAAGTCACACACTTGGCTCTCCATAGTCATATCCTACCTCCTCGTCAACAAGCACATCTACACCACCGACAATGACCAAGTCCAGTTCACACTCTCGTACATGACTGAGGGGACTGCCCTCAGCTGGGCCACCATTGCTCAAGAAGCTGCTGTTAACCAAAGCCTTGTTGTTATGTTATGACGAGGGTACGAGGAGTGACGTTCAAAAGCACATCAAGACTTTGGCACAGGGGAGCTCGTGAGATTGAGCACAGCAAGGAAAAGAGCAAGAGCAAGCGTTCTTTGAAACAGTAGGACGAGACTGCGGAGGATAGGGACAAGGACTAGGACTAGGACGAGGAGGACAACGAGAGCTAGTACAAGGACAAGGACAAGGACAAGGATTACGACACCTAGGTCGACAAGGACTTCCACTACAACAGTGGTGGGATCCAACACAACACAGTTGGAGTTTGACGAGGAAGCACAAAGAAGAACGAGTCGAGCGGAAGGGCTAGGAACCTTCAGAGTGAGACAAGTTCAAGCAATTTAGATTGCAAGAGTTCAAGTCTGTCGTACAACATCGCAGAGAGCTCGTATAAATAGGGAACTTGTACTAGCAATGCATGAGTCACTGTAACCGCGGATCAATGGTCAAAGGGAAACGATCACCATCAGAATAGGAAAAGAGATGGTGATAGATCAAAAGATGGACGCCCATCGGGTAACTAGGAGATGTGATGACTGGGTGGTGGGAAGGCAATGCCGAAGCAATGAGGAAGAAAGGCGAAGAAGAGAGTTAGTCTACGTGAGATGAATGAGACGTATGTATGCCATTGATCGGTAGGAAGAGTAGTGAGTACTCATAGTCTATGTGAAATAGAGGAAGAAGAGCTATCGCACGTGAGATGAGAAGTAAATGAGGGGTGAGTGCAGATATCGTAACATTACCCCCTTGGTACAGTCGAGTCACCGACGAGACTTCAGTCCAGCGGTCAAACATATAGTACTTGTGTTGGAAAAGAAAGGACCCAAGTCCCATCATATCTTTGGACATAGAGGTGAGATGTGTTGGTTGTGGATGCATCACTGAGGGTGGGTTCTGGGGTGGAGAGACGTTCGATGAGGGCTGGCAGTGGTATGTTGTGGTCTGGTGAGGGAGAACGAGGTCTGGTGAGTGCTGCTCGTTCCTCAGGAGTTAATGACTCAAAGATGGGGGTGAATGCGTCGAGGAGAAGGGGGGATTGGACTGCGTAAATGAATGGGCCAATACCGGCGACGACTAGAAAATCACAAATGGAACTAAGAAGGGATTCCATGGCGACATGAAGTATCCTAGAATAAAGGTCATCTGTGATGGACAGGAAGAAATATCTATGGAGGATAAGGACGAGGGAGACTCGGTGGAATAGACAAACGCCTGCGACAAGAGGGGTGATTTCGAAGTATTCAGGTACTTCTTCTAATTCCTGAATGAGGAACGGTGTGATGAGGATGGAGACAATGAGGAGTCGGTGAGCGTGAAGGGGAAGCTCGGTAATGTCAACGGGGAGCATGGCATGTTCCATGTTAGAAGGAGTGGTGGAAAGGACAGTAATGAATTCGACAGAAGTAAGCGTGCTCAGTGGCGTGTTGTGCAATCCACGTCCAATGGCCTTTAGCCCTGGGATGGAATGTATGAAAACAGAATTGGGGGTTGGCAAAGGATTGAAATAACTGATTAACCATGCACTGAGGGTGATACTCACGAAGAGACTGATGTCCTAGGCAATGTTGAGAAAGGAGTCTTGAGGTGGTGTGCGTTGACGGAGTTTGATGCGAACGACAATGTCGAAGATGAGGAGTCCGATGAGGGGTGGTATAAAAATGGTGAGAAGAATGATGAGGACAAACTTGGGGCATGGGGCAGGATCGGTGACAAAGGTCATTTGAGATGGTGGACTGATTTATATTCACTTAAGAGGGTGATGGCATGGACAAGGTTGGATGCGGGTTCCCAAGTATTTTCCGACGATGGATAGCCTTTCCATTTGATGAGGTACTGATGGTGACTGGGTGATCCTCGGTGAGCAAGGATAGCCTCAATTTCATATTCCTCTTCAGATCTGATCAAGTCAGGGGGCGGTCGTGAGAAGTTGGGACCATGTTCCATGGTTTCTTGGTACTTGGTGAGTAGGGCAGCATGGAAGACGTCATGTATTTTCCAGGTGGGGGGAAGGCATAGTCTGAAACTGACTGGGGATAGGACTTGTATGATTTCGAATGGTCCCTTTCTCTTTGGGGCAAATTTGCAAGTGGGATAGCGAAGGTGGAGGTTCTTATTGTCTAGCCACACCTTATCTCTGACTTTCCAAGAGGGAAACAGGGCGGCATTGCAGTGTTTCATGGTGATTCGCGCTTTGTCATGCGCAGCTAGGGCTTCCATTCTGGTGGACTCTAGATCCGTGAGTCGGGTTTCTAGGGCCAGAAGAAAAGTCTTTCCAAGTGGAGGGTAAGAGTGAGGGATGTACCCCATCATGAGCTGGAATGGCGATTGATGGGTGGATGAATGAAGTACATTGTTGTGATGGAATTTGGCGATAGGGAGTAGTTGTGCCCATTGTTCGGGTCTTCCATTGCAGAAGATCCGTATGAAGGTTTCAATTTCTTGGTTCAGGCGTTCTGTTTGTCCATCTGTCTGAGGGTGGTAGGCAGAGGATAGTTTTACGTCATATTTTAGGAGTCTCGCGAGTTCTCGAGCAAAGGCGGAGGCAAACTGAGATCCACGATCCGAGATGACCAAATCATGTATGTAGTCTGAACCGAGGGAAGACGTGAGAGAAAAAGAGTTGGGCGGTGCCTTCGGTGGAGATGTCAGAGGTACAAGGGCATAGAATTACCCCCTTAGTAAGCCCATGGTCGACCATGACCATGAGAGCAGTGTATCCATTGGAGTCAGGTAGTGCGGTGATTAAGTCAATGGAGATTGCCTGAAAGGGGCATGCTGCGGAGGATGATATCGGCATGAGGGGCGGTGTGGTCGGATGTGTGTTTATCTTATTCTGTTGACAGACGGCACAGCCCAGGACATAGCAACAAATGAAGTTGTTCATCCCAGGCCACCAGTAGTCCCTGGATATGGAAGCTTGAGTGCGTGTGATGCCGTCGTGTCCACCATGATGGGAATTGTGGAGTGATTGGATAAGGTCTGAGTGGGCAGCGTCAGGTACGTAGAGACGATTGCGAAAATATAGTCTATTGTTATTAAAGGTCCAGTCGGCGAATGTAGTGCAAGGGAACGGGGAGGTTTTGTTGTTTAAGGTGTTTAGGGCCATGAGGACTATGGGGTCCATCGTAGAGGAGTTTGTGATTTTATCTTTGAGGGCTAGGTCAAGTGCATGAATGATGTGGTGGTCAGGTAGGATAACCATGTCGTGGTTGTCTTCAGAGGTGTCTAGTGAGTCTTTTCGTGATAGGGCGTCTGCGGGGCCCATGGCGGTTCCAGGTGTTACACACCAGATGATGTCAAAGTCCTGTAGAAAGATGCTCCAGTGAGCTTGTCTCTGGGAGAGGTTTCGGGGATCACAAATGTAGGTGAGGTTGCAATGGTCAGTGATGACTGAGATGGGGTGGGTGGTTCCTGAGAGGAGGTGTCTCCATTCATCTAGCGCAGCGACAACTGCTAGGAGCTTGCAGTCATAAATGTCATAGTTTCATTCTGCTGGGGCTAGAGTACGGGAAAAGTAGGCGCAGGGGTGTAAGTCTCCGTTCATGTCGGCTTGCATAAGGACCGCTCCAATGGCTATCAGGAAGGCGTCAGTCATGAGGGTGAAGGGTTTACTAGTGTTGGGGATTATAAGGACTGGGGCGGTTGTGAACAATCGTTTCAGGTGGTCAAAGGCGTCTTGTTGGCATGGTGTCCAAGTCCATGGCTGGTCTTTTTTTGTGAGGGCAACGAGAGGGCTTGTGAGGTCTGAGTAGTTGGTGATGAATTTTTGGTAGAAGTTGCAAAAACCGAGGAAGGACCGTACTCCCTTCAACGAGGTGGGAGGTTTCCAATCAGATATGGCAGCAAGTTTGGTGAGGTCCATGGCGAGTTTTCCCTCCCCCACAACCATCCCTAGGAAGTCCATCTTGGGGATGTCGAAGAGACATTTCGGAAGTTTGAGGGAAAGACCTACATAGTTCTCTGAATCGGATGAGGACGTGTCGGGTTCAGTGATGGTGGGTGTCGAGTTTGTTGGAGTGGATTCCTAGGTCATCCATGTAGATCTTTAACCATCGTTCGGTGATCATGTCTTGGAATGAGTGGTTCATGAATGCTTGAAACGTGGCGGGCCCGTTGCAAAAACCAAAGAACATGACCATAGGTTCGTAGAGGCCGAAAGGAGTGATGAATGTGCCTTTCCACTGGTCCTCTTCTTTGATGCGTATGTTATTATATCCCCAGTGAACATTGAATTTGGTGAAGTACTTTGAGTCTTTCATGTCATACATCAGGTCTTTGATGAGCAGGAGTGGGTAGGCGTTGCGAATGGTGTGAGAATTAAGATATCGATAGTCCTGACATGGACGGAGTCCTCCATCTTTTTTAGGGATGAAGAAGAAGGGAGCTGCCTGGGGAGATTTCGAGGGTATGATTCGACCGGTCTTGAGATGTTCATCAATGAAGGCCTTGCAGGTGTCATGTTCCTTGGGATTTAGTGGGTATATCTTGGCAATCTTGGGTACAAAGGAGTCCTTTAGTTCTATGGTGTGATCGAAGGGTTGATGAGGAGGTAACTGGTTATGTAGGCTTTCGGAGAATACGTCGGTGAAATCACTGCACCACTCAGGGAGTACCACCTCGCCCTTCTCGGCTTCCTGGGCGAGTTGGATTGAGATCATGGTGTGGAAGATGTCTTCTCCATTAAGCCATTGTTGTCGTTGTGTCCATAGTTGTTCGAGTTCATGATTGATGTCTAGTTTCAATATTCGTACGAGTTGGTCATCTTCCGCAGGGTCCTGGAGGTGTGTCTCACTTGAGGGGGGGCACTCACGAAGAGGCACCGTCTTAGAGTCCTCAGACACATCTATGAGTCCAGTTGTCCAGTTGATGGTAGGGTTCCAAGTATGAAGCCAAGGCAGCCCAAGTATGAGATGAGTCTTTCCGAGGTTGAGGATCATGAATGACAGTGTTTCGGTATGGGTTCCCGAGATGATTTCGATGGTGACTGTGTGACGAATGGTGCCTTTAACGTTTTGAGTGCTGTCAGCGTTGAAAGCTAGGATTGGTTGAGCGAGTTTCGTTGTGGGTAGGCAGAGTTGTCTGGCAAGGGTAGGTGAAATGAAGTTTCCTGTGGCTCCACTATCTATTAAGGTGGAGGTGGTGATGATTTCGTTTGCTCCAGTCAATGTAAGGTCAATGAGTAGATTTCTGTCGTTGCTCGATGACATAAGTACAGTAGCTAGGCGGTGAGGAAGGGGAGACGTCACAGCATCCTTCCTATCTAAAAATTCTGGGGGTCTTTCTCTTTCTGAAAGCAGGTGTTGAGGACGTTGACAATCTCCTCCTGAGAATGTCCTTGAGTATGAAGAGTCTTGACTAGTATGAGGTTGGGGTTGTCATCATGGTCTGGCTGGGTGTCAAGGACGTGCATCTGAGTCGTGTTTGGGAAAGCTGTACACTGGACGGCAGAATGTCCAGGTTTTCGGCATCTAAAACAAAGTTTGTCACGCATACACTTGGCACGTTCTACGGGAGATAGGCAAGCAGGGCGAGTGGTGATGGTGTCTATGTACATCCATAGCATTGGGGTCATGAGTAGGTCTGACATAGGCAGGTTTATATTCCTTGGGTTTGATTCCCTTGGCACGTTCCCAGCTGGTCTGGAACACCTGGGCACTAGAGTACCATTCCTCAATGGTGGTCAGGGGCTTTTCCATCATCATGACACAAAGGCGGAGGCCTTCCAGTAAGCCTTGTTTGAAGTAGGCTTTGAGGGCTTTGAACTCGGTGATACCACTCTGGGCGACGTTGGTGTGAAAGTCTGAGATAAAGGGGGTGATTCCCTTGCACGAGGTGACAGTCATGGTGTTCAGTTTGTCTATGGCTTCGTCTGCAGAGTCTAGGTGAAGAAAGGCTTTCTTGAAGGCAGTGACGAACGCGTCAAAGGTTCCAAAGGATACTGGGGTTTTACTAGTGGCGGTCTCTCTAGCGATGGTTGCCCATCCTAGAGTGGATCCTTTGGTCATGTATGAGAGGGTGAATTGGACTTGGTCATTGTCGTCAGCGTAGATATGCTTGTTGATGAGGAGGTATGAGATAACCATAGAAAGCCACGCTCTGGCCTTGGTATGGTCTCCACTGAAGGCGAAGGGTTGGCCGATCTTTTTCTTGGCTTTGACTGAGGAAGACATTGGGTTATGAGGTGGGGCTGCTGGTGGTGGTAACAGTGGGGTGGTACTAGGTGGAGACAGAGGACTATCCAGAGGTGATTCTTTGTTGTTTGAAGAGGAGGACAGATCTGGATCTGGAACATGCCAAATACGAGGATTCCTATGAGCAATGGTGGGCGAAACGATGATGTGTTGCCCAGGTGGAGAGACTTGAACTAATGTTACGTTACGATGAGGGTACGAGGAGTGACGTTCAAAAGCACATCAAGACTTTGGCACAGGGGAGCTCATGAGATTGAGCACAGTGAGGAAAAGAGCAAGAGCAAGCATCCTTTGAAACAGTAGGACGAGACTGCGGAGGATAGGGACAAGGACAAGGACTAGGACGAGGAGGACAACGAGAGCTAGTACGAGGACAAGGATGAGAACAAGGATTACAACACCTAGGTCGACAAGGACTTCCACTACAATAGTGGTGGGATCCAACACAACACAGTTGGAGTTTGACAAGGAAGCACAAAGAAGAACAAGTCGAGCAGAAGGGCTAGGAACCTTCAGAGTGAGACAAGTTCAAGCAATGTAGATTGCAAGAGTTCAAGTCTGTCGTACAACGTCGCAGAGAGCTCGTATAAATAGGGAACTTGTACTAGCAATGCATGAGTCACTGTAACCGCGGATCAATGGTCAAAGGGAAACGATCACCATCAGAATAGGAAAAGAGATGGTGATAGATCAAAAGATGGACGCCCATCGGGTAACTAGGAGACGCGATGACTGGGCGGTGGGAACGCAATGCCGAAGCGATGAGGAAGAAAGGCGAAGAAGAGAGTTAGTCTACGTGAGATGAATGAGATGTACGCCATTGATCAGTAGGAAAAGTAGCGAGTACTCATAGTCTATGTGGAATAGAGGAAGAAGAGCTATCGCATGTGAGATGAGAAGTAAATGAGGGGTGAGCGCAGATATCATAACACCTGTTACCTTTGGAAAGTTCAACAACTTCATTGCCAATTTCAAAAAAAGTTTCCTTCGTCTGGACTTAGAAGACAAAGCCATTGACAAACTAAACTCCCTCACTGTCTCCACCTGTAAAGGCATCACCACATACATCTCTGAGTTCCACATCTATGCCGTGCAGAGCAGAATCAAAGACTTCAAGGCTCTTGAAGCATACTTCAAGCAAGGCCTACCCGAAGGCCTTCATACTTGCGTCATGATGATGGAAAAACCACCCACCAACATAGCCAGATGGTACATAGCCTCTCAAATATTCCAGACTAGCTGGGAACGTGCTAAAGGAATCAAACCCAAGGAGACAAAGCCCATGTACACCCCTCGCATCCCCAGAGATCCCAATGCGATGGACGTTGATGTTGTTGCCACTAGTACTCCAGCCTGCCTTACCCCAGTAGAACGCACTCACTGCATGCAAGACAAACTTTGTTTTAGATGCTGAAAACTGGAACATTCTGCCCTCCAGTGTCACGCCTTCCTGACCAGTCCTAGAGTCACACCACCCGCCCAAGCCCAAGTCACCTCTACCTCTGAGGAAACCCTAGTTCAGGATGAGAGACTTACCCTCCTCCGCTCCTTAGAACAATAAGGACACTCACATGAAGAAATTGTCAATGTCCTCAACACATGCTTTGGGGTGGAAGAACCTAAGAAGGATTTTTAGAAAGGAAGGATGTCGTGATGTCTTCCCTTCCACAAAAACTAGCTATCATACTCATGTCCTTATGCAATGATAGAAACCTTCTCTTGAACCTATCACTCACCGGATCTGCTGGAATCATCACCATGACTGCTCTTATCGACAGTGGTGCTACTACTGTAGAAACTTCATTTCGCCTTGACTAGTCAAACAACTCTGTCTCCCATTAACTCTGCTCCCCTCACCAATCCTTGCCTTCAATGTCAATGGAACTCAAAATGTTCAAGGAATCATCCAACACACCATACAAGTCCCCATCACCTCAGGCTCCCATCAAGAAACTCTCTCCCTCATGTTCTTAAACCTAGGAACAGCTAACATCATCCTTGGAATGCCTTGACTTCACATCTGGAATCCTGCCATCAACTGGACAACAGGACTCATTGATGTACATATCTGCAGACTCTAAGACAGTGCTTCTTCATGAGTGCCCCTCCTTAAACAAGATACTGATCCCAGACCCTGTGGAAGATGATCATTTCCTCCGAGCACTACACTTAGACACCAATCATGAACTTGATCAACTATGGGACCTTCAACTTGCTGGCAAAAAGGTCTTCACCACCACTATCTCCACTCAACTCGCCCAGGAAGCTGAGAAGGGTGAGGTGACCCTGCCAGAGTGGTGTTTGCCAATGTCTTCTCTGAGACACTACATAACTGGCTTCTGCCACATCGCCCCTTTGATCATACCATTGAGCTGAAAGACATCTTTGTACCCAAGATCACCAAAGTAAACCCACTCAATCCTACCAAACACAAAGCCTGCAAGGCTTTCATCAATGAACACCTTCAGACCAGACAAATTGTACTGTCCAAATCTCCCCAAGCCGCTCCTTTCTTCTTTGTCCCCAAGAAGGACAGAGGACTATGCCCTTGCCAAAACTACCAATATCTTAACTCCCATACCATTCACAATGCATACCCACTACCCCTCATTGAAGACCTCATGTACAACATGAAAGACTCCAAATACTTCATGAAGTTTGATGTTCACTGGGGCTATAATAACATCCACATTAAAAAGGAGGATCAATGGAAGGGAGCCTTCATTATGCCCTTCAGACTATTCAAGCCCATGGTCATGTGCTTCAGATTTTGTAACAGACCTGCCACGTTCCAAGCTTTCATGAACCACTCTTTCGCCAACATGCTTGTGGAATGCTGGCTCAAAATCTACATGGACAATTTAGGAATTTGCTCAAATGAGCTTGACTATCATCACAATCGAACCAGACGTGTCCTCGCTTGCTTCCGAGAATTAGGACTGTCTCTCAAGTTGCCTAAATGTCTCTTTGATGTCCCCCACATGGACTTCCTTGGCATGATAGTTGGAGAAGGAAAGCTCACTATGGACCCCACAAAACTCTCCACCATCTCCGATTGGAAAGCCCCCACTACTCTCAAGGGGATCCACTCATTCCTCGGATTCTGTAATTTTTATCAAAAATTCATCGCCAACTATTCTGATCTTGCAGCCCCACTTGTCACATTAACCCGAAAAGACTCTCCCTGGACATGGGGATCTGACCAACAAATCACTTTTGATCACCTAAAGACCATGTTCACTACCACCCCGGTTCTCATCATTCCAAACACCGAAAAACCATTCACACTCATGACTGACACCTCCTTGATTGCTATCAGAGCTATCCTCATGCAACCCGATGGTAATGGAGATCTCCATCCATATGCCTACTTCTCGAGAACCCTTGCCCCCACAGAATGAAATTATGACATCTACAACCAAGAACTCCTAGCTGTCATCTCCATGCTCAAGGAATGGAGACATCTCCTATCAGGCACTTGCCACCCTGTATTTGTCCTCACAGATCACCACAACCTCTCCTACAGTGGCTCAAAAAACTGTCCACATGTTTGCATGTTTTCTACTAACAAGGATACCATATCACATCTCCTAATCTAGTCCCTATGCTGTGAGTGTATGAAATAAAGTACATATTCCTGGCTTCCTATCAGTCCAAGATTTAAGACATTTGATTAAGAATTGATGGAATGGCAGCCATTTCAAAATGACAGCTCATTTGGACAGTTTTTTGACTTTATGTTTCAATTACATATTTTGGACCCTAGCATGCTGTAATATGATTACAAACTTTAGATAATGGTTCTATTATGTTACCTTTATGTAA
>JBBPJX010000835.1:0-10723 GCA_038088955.1 Neotropicomus parvogracilis | reverse complement strand
CTGGGAACCCACAATCCTGGAAATGTCTGTTGGCAAGCTACCCTTTAATTGCCTGGAAGTCAATTTATAAGAAGGGGATAGTGTTATGGGACAAACATTTCCTACACTCAGGAAAGCCTAGACAACACTACTAAACACTAGGAAACCAGCATGCAAGGGACTTAGCCAAGGGAACGACCCACAAGCACAGCCACAAGTCTAGACCATTGCTGACTAAGCATGGCTGTGCAGTCTAGAACACTAACACAAGGCATAGAAGCCACAAAAGCAGCAGGCACAGCCCAAATATGTAAGAGCACAATACGCCATTGGCTAACAAGATGAGGCTATGCCTTATCTATGACTCACACAGGAGTCACAAGGGCAATGCAAGGCAATGCTGATCCAAGAGGTTGTACCACAGCAATGCACAGCATGGAGTACATATACAAAACCCTGTGAGTACTAATAGCCATTGGACGATATGGATATTCCGCACAGCCTCACAATACTATATAGTATATCAGAAGATCTAGTGTACACAAATAGTACCAAACATATACAAACCCTAGATAGTATATAAACCCCCAAGCTGGGCATGGATGGTGTCCCCATTCTTGTCCTCTTGAATTTCTCCCATTCTCACCTATGAGGCTGCCCTTGATCCACTAGCCCCAAGTCTCTCTTGTCACTTGCTCTCTTCGACATCACAAGGCATTGCAGACCATAGCAAGACCTTGATGTCCAACTCTTAGGTGAGTTCAGCCGTTTCACCTCCCTTGTCCCAAGTCTCATCACACTTTGGAGTCAATGCTTGTCTCATCTCCACTCATCACAGTGTAACAATATACATCATGCCACTATCATAAGTTAGAAGAAAAAGGAATACTTGTGCTGCCAAAGTAAGAATTGTAACATCATTTCTTCTCATTCTTTATTCCTTCCACTTATTTTCTTTCTCTCACATACAGTGACTCCCAAAACTGCTGCAATGTTTGACTATTTTGTAGTAATGGTAGTGTAGTACCTGTAGGTGTGGAAATCTCACTTAGTGTTAGTTGGATAAAAGATAGTAGACACTCTTGGCTACCTGTGGATCTAAAAATCACATGTTTTAGTTCAGGAGTTGCTGAGATATGAACATTTCAAAGTGACAATACCATTGCAGCACTTTTGTCACTTTTGTTAAAAATAGGTATTTCTGGTATATCAGTACTTGGTATAGCCTCCTTTTGCCTTAAGCACTGCCTGAACTCTCCTAGGCATGCTTTCAATCAATTCCTGACATTCAGCAACTGATATCTTCTCCCATTCCACTTGAACTCTATCCCATAACTCCTCCATCCCTTTAGGGGGTTCTTCATACTTTGCAAGCTTTCTTTTGAGACAAACCCAGGCATGTTCTATGGGGTTTAAGTCAGGAGACTGTGCAGGCCATACCATAGTCCTAAATTCCTGCTCCTCTAGCCACTCCTTCACCTTTCTACAAGTGTGCTTGGGGTCATTGTCTTGCTGAAAGATGATGTTAGGGGGATCAAGACCATAATACTCCAGAGAATTCTGAAGCTCATCCTTCAAAATTTGAAGGTATAGGTCCCCATCCATCCTACCATCAATCTTGGCAGCAAATCCAACACCATACCAAGTCATACAACCCCACATCATAAGAGAACCACTCCAAATTTGACAGTTTCTTGCACTAGCCTGTCATTGAGCCTCTTTCCTGACTTTTTCCAGGTCCATTTGTGCCCATCTGACCCTAGGTTATTGATCTTGGTCTCATCAGACCATACAACCTTCTTTCAGTCCTATTTAGTCCAATCTTTATGAACTTCAGCAAAGTTCAAACATGCCTTGCAATGTTTGGAAGAAAGAAGAGGATGTTTGGACTTGACTACAGCTTTCATACCAGCTTGTTTCAGCTGACAACAAACTGTATTGGGGTGGAGAGGTTTGTTGATGAAGTTGGACAAAGTTTTGATAATTTGGACATTCTCAACTCTACCAATGATGATAAAATGAATGGCATGGTGGAGAAAGCTTCTTTGAACACCCTCCAGTAGACTTTTGAAGCTCAGAACACTTCTTGGGACAAAGTCTGGAGATGGTATAGTTGTGGATACCAGTAAAAGATTCAATGGCATGAATAGAATGGCCAGAATCAAGCATAGTGTTACGATTTCTTTCCCTTTCTCACGTTCAGACCACGCTATCTTATCTTATCTTCTTTTTACTTAGTTTCTTCTTCACTTTGTACCTCCTTGTCATCTGCTCTTGCTCCTTTCCTCCTCATACCAAGCTATGTCTCTCTCTTACCCTTATGTCTTTCCTCATCTCTGTCATCCCCTCGTTAACCTTTACTCTCAGTCTCTGATGGAGACCTTTATCCTTAGATGTTTCCTTCCCTTCTTCTCTCATCATCAGCCTCACGTCATCATCCCCACTCTGACCCTCGGCTGGTGACTGTTTCCCTTTGATTGCATCTTCACTTATCATCACATTTGTGTCACCTTCCTTCACAGCCCACCATCTTGTCCCTTGACTCCCTGATGGGCTGTGACTCTGTCTATTATTCTCGTCATCATCAGACTGTTGTTGATCTCCTTTACTTCCTTCTTGATGGTGACCATTCCTCTTATCCATATCCCAAGCTCATCTTTTGTTTCACTTCTCTATTCATACATCAGCATCCATTTCTTTATCCACTTATATAAACCCTATCTTTATGCCAATGATGCCAATGTACTCTAGACTTGTTCTCTTGCAATCTACATTGCATCAACTTGTCTCACCCACAGGAATTGTGCCCTGCTGCCTTTGTCCTTTGTCCTCATGGTAGTTATTCTCTTCTGCCTGTGTCTAACCTCATCACCTGTTGTAGGCATCCTTGTCCTTGTCGTCTGTGGTAGACATCCTCATTCTCATCACCTAGTACAAGCCCCCCTTGTCCCAACAGTCTCATCTCACTGTTGAGAGACACTTGCTGTGCTCTATTACCTTGTTTGCACTCTTCCACAAGCCTGCCCTTGACATAGTCCTCGTCATACTATTGAGTTGACACTCTCCTCATACTCTTGTTCCTAGTCTCCTCATTGCAGCATAACATTAGAACAAGTCTTTCCCCTTGGGCAATGCATTGCCGTTTCACCCAATATTGCCCACTGAAACCCTCATACAGTATCTGGCATGCCCCCAAGCCTGCCTCCTCATCCTCTAGCAAAGGAGACAAAGAAGAAGGCCTTAACCTAAGTCCACTATTCCCAGAACCTCTTGCACTCCCACCAGCTCCTCCTAGTTCACTGCCACTGTCATCCCCAGTCCCTCACCCAGTCACTCCCATGTCTTCCACTATCAAAGCCAAGAAGAAAATCAGCCAACTGTTCACCTTCAATGGGGACCACCATAAAGCCCATGCTTGGCTTTCCATGGTCATCTCATACCTCCTTGTAAATAAGCATATCTACACCAATGACAACAACCAAGTCCAGTTTGCCCTGTCCCACATAACTGAAGAAACTGCCCTAGGATGGGCTACTATTGCCAGAGAAGCCACCATTAGCCAAAACCCCATTTCATTCAGGAAATTCAAAGACTTTGTCACTGACTTCAAGAAAAGCTTTCTTTGCCTGGATCTGGAGGATGAAGCCATAGATAAGCTCAACTCCATTAACATCACCTCATGCAAGGGTATCACTACCTATATCTCAGAGTTCCATATCAATGCCATCCAAAGCGGCATCAAGGACTTCAAGGCCCTCAAAGCCTACTTCAAATGAGGACTTCCCAAAGGACTTCGTATCCATGTCATGATGATGGAAAAACCACCCACTGACATCGCTGGATGGTACACCACCTCCCAGACATTTCAGACTAGCTGAGAATGTGCAAAAGGGGTCAAGACCAAAGACACTAAACCCATGTATACACCCCACACCCCCAGAGATCCCAATGCTATGAACATTGATGTCATCACCACCAATAGACCCCCACATCTCTCCCCAGTTGAATGAGCTTGCTGTATGTGAGACAAGCTTTGTTTCAGATGTAGAAAACCTGGGCATTCTGTCCTCCAATGCCATGCCTTCCCCAGCTCAACCCCCATCCAAGTACACATCACAGAAGCCACAACCCCCACAGAAGAGGACCTCAACCTCTTCCGAACCCTCCAAGAGAAGGGACACTTGTGTGAGGAAATCATTAATGTCCTCACTACGTACTTTGGGGAAAAAGAACCCAAGCAGTATTTTTAGAAAGGAAGGATGTCGTGACATCTCCCCTTTCTCAAAGATTAGCCATAGTACTTATGTCCACATGCAATGATAGAATTCTCATGCTTGACCTCTCACTTGCTGGATCTACTGAAATCATCACCACCTCTGCCCTCATTGATAGTGGCACCACAGGCAATTTTATCTCCCCACGACTAGCACGGCAACTACAGCTCCCCTTAGAACCCCTGACAGTGCCCATCCTCACCTTCAATGTAGATGGAACTCACAATGTTCACAGAACTATTCGCCACACAGTACAAGTCCCTGTCACCTCCGGACCTCACCAAGAAACCCTCTCTCTCATGGTCCTTGATCTTGGAAAGGCCAATGTCATACTTAGAATGCCCTGGCTCCATACCTGGAACTCCATCATCAACTGGACAATAGGACTTGTTGACATATCTGTGAACTCTAAGATGGTGCCTCTTCGTGAGTGCCCCCCCTCAAGCAAGATACTGTCCCTGGACCCTGCAGAAGATGACCACTCCCTTCGAGTACTTCACCTCAACATAAACTATGAACTCAATCTCCTGTAGGAACAACGACAACAATGGCTTGCTGGTGAAGATACATATCTTTGCCACCACCATCTCAACTCAACTCACCCAGGAAGCCAGGAAGGGCAAGGTGACCCTCCCAAAGTGGTGTCAAGACTTCACCAACGTCTTCTCTGAGACCCTCCATGATCAACTTCCCCCACATCATCCCTTTGATCATACCATAGAACTCAAAGACACCTTTGTACCCAAGATTGCCAAAGTATACCCACTCAACCCCATGGAACAAGAAGCCTATAAGGCTTTCATTGATGAACACCTGAGGACCAGACAAATCATCCCCTCAAAATCTCTCCAAGCTGCCCCATTTTTCTTTGTTCCCAAAAAAGACAGAGGACTTCGCCCTTGCCAAGACTATCACTACTTAAACTCACACACTGTTCACAATGCCTACCACTTGCCACTCATTGAAGACCTTATGTATGACATGAAAAACTCCAAGTACTTTACAAAGTTCAATGTCCGATGGGGCTACAATAACATTCGCATCCGAGAGGAGGACCAATGGAAAGGCACCTTTATCATCCCTTTCAGCCTCTTCGAGCCTACTGTCATGTTCTTCAAGTTCTGTAATGGACCCACCACATTTCAAGCCTTCATAAACCATTCCTTCCAAGACATGCTCATTGAACAATGGCTCAAAATATACATGGATGACTTAGGGATCCACTCAGACAAACTTAACATCCATCATGATTGCACTCACCACGTCCTCACCCACTTCCATGAACTAGGACTTTCTCTTAAGCTGCCCAAATGTCTCTTCAACATACCCCACATGGACTTCCTCGGCATGGTTGTCAGGGAAGGAAAACTTGCCATGGACCCCACAAAGCTCACTGCCATCACAGATTGGAAAGCCCCTTCCATACTTAAGGAGGTCCACTTCTTCCTAGATTTCTGCAACTTCTACCGAAAATTCATCACCAACTACTCTGATCTTGCTGCACCCCTTGTTGCACTCACCAGAAAGGACCATCCCTGGACTTGGGAGTCCCAACAACAGACAGCCTTTGATCACCTTAAAACCCAGTTCACAACCGCACCCATCCTGGCTATACCCAACACCAACAAACCCTTCACACTCATGACAGACACCTCACTCATCACTCTAGGAGTGGTCCTCATGCAACCCAACTCCAATGGAGATCTTCACCCTTGTGCCTACCTGTCCTGAACATTCACCCCTGCTGAATGCAATTATGACATCTATGATCAAGAATTACTCACCGTCATTTCTACCTTAGACAAGTGGAGGCATCTCCTCTCAGGGACCTGCCATCCTGTATCCATCATTACTGACCATCACAACCTGTCCTACATCTGTGACCCTTGTAACCAATCCAGCTGCCAAGCTTGCTGGAGCATCTTCCTCCAGGACTTTGATATCATCTGGTGTGTTACACCCAGTACTACCATGGGCCATGCAGATGCCCTTTCTCATAAAGATGAAGTTGATACCACAGGAGACAACCATGCTCTCTTTATCCTTCTGGAGCACCACCTCATTTGCACACTAGATCTAGCCCTCCAAGAAAAACTCTCACAGCCTGACTCTCTCGTAAAAGCAGCCCTCCTAGCCCTCAATAATAAAACTCCACTCCTTGCTTGCTCCACCCTAGCCAACTGGAACTACTCTGACAGCAAACTTTACTTTAAAAACTGACTGTATGTCCCCAAGTCTGCCAGAAAAACTCTTGTCTCCTCTATCCACAACTCCCATCATGGGGGACATGATGGCATCACCCACACCCAAGCCACTCTCACCCAAGACTACTGGTGGCTGGGCATGAATAATTTTGTTCATCAATATGTACATCTTAGGGTGCACCATTTGCCAAAAAAATAAAACCAACACACACCCCTCAGTTTCTCTGCTCATTCCCATTTGCTCCACTGCTATCCACCCATTTCAGGCCATCTCAGTTGATCTCATCACAGCCCTTCCTGAATCCAACGATTTCATCACTCTCATGGTCATGGTCGACCACGGGCTTATGAAGAGGGTAATTCTCTGCCCATGTATGTACCATGGACATCTCCACTGAAGGAGTAGCACAGCTCTTTTTTGCCCACATTTTTCCTAGATTCAGTCTTCACAACTTGGTTATTTCCAATCAGGGACCCCAGTTCACCTCTGCTTTCACCAAAGAACTCACCAGACTCCTCCAATACGATGTAAAACTGTCCTTAGCATACCACCCTCAGACCAATGGCCAAACTGAACGACTTAATCAAGAAATTGAGACGTTCATCTGCATCTTCTGCAAAGGAAAACCTGAACAATGGGCCCAACTTGTCCCCCTAGCTGAGTTCCACCATAACCATGCCATGCATTCATCCACTCAAAGTTTGCCCTTTTAATTGATGCTCAGATACAACCCCTGATCATATCCCCCTCTGGGACACACATTCCTTCCCATCTTAGAAATCCACCTGACAGATCTTGAGGAAGCCCAATCAGAAGCTCTTGCCACACATGATAAAGCACATATCACCATGTCCCAACATATCACTGCCTGTTTCCAACCATGGAAAGTCGGAGATAGAGTTTGGCTTGACAACAAAAATCTCCATCTTCACTACCCAACTAAGAAGTTTGCCCCTAAGAGAGAAGGACCTTTCAAGATCACTCAAGTCCTCTCCCCCATTAGCTATCATCTCTGACTCCCCTCTACATGGAAAATCCATGATGTTTTTCATGCCAGGCTCCTATCTACCTATAAAGAAACCCCTGAGCACAGCCATAACTACCCACAGCTGCCACCTGAACTGATCAGATCTAAAGAAGAGTATGAGATCGAGGCTATACTGTCTCACTGGGTCAAGGGGAGCAGAGACTGCTTCCAAGGGAAATCATCTAAAGATACAATGCCAGAGACGTGTAAGTGGTCCTGAGGAGGCCAAACACTAAGTGCACCAAGGAGTGCACATGCCGAAGTTCATCAATGAGGGGGTGTCCTATGAGCCATTCAATGACAGAGTTACAGAGGGTGGCGATGAAATGAACTCCTAGGGAAGTGCTAGAGTACATGCACAACATTCTAGGGTCAACAAAGGGGATGAAATTAGATAAAAGGAGGAACACAGTGAGGAGAGACTCTAAGAAAATGTGCAGGCTGAGGTGCATAGTTGTGGGCCTACATGTAACTTGCAGCAGCATTAGCAATGTGTGGCAACCAGGTAGGAATGGAACAGGCAAAAAATGACAGCAGCTGAAAAGGAAGTGGGAGGAATGGGGATGATGGTGATGACAATGACAATGACAAGGATGTAGTGAGGGCAGGGAACTGGTTCAAGGATAAGGGCCATTAGAGTTGGTGTCTCTTTTTGTAGGCTTTTAGAAGGTCCGTTGCATGAATCAAGTTGGACTCCAGTTCCTAGGTATTTTCAGATGATGGATAGCCTTTCCATCTGATCAGATACTAGCGACAGCCAGGGGAACCCCTCAGGAATTCAAAGTTGATGTACACTCTGGATGTTTCAATACCTCCCCTCACTGATCTCTCGTGATATCTTCCCATCTGCTCACCCGTTTCACACGATCCTGACGTCATCTGAAAGCTCTCATTCTCCTCTTTCTATCAACACTCACATCGTCCTGATCGGACCATCCATTCCTTAGATATTCGCATTTTCACATCATCATATCCCCAAGGTCATTTCTCATCCTTCACTGCATTGACCTCACAACTTCCACTTGCTACCTCACTTCCTGGTCAGGATAATCACATTCTCTTGTCCATCATACCCTCTGCCACAGTCCCATTCCATCGTTTGCCAACACTCTTCCTCCTCCCCTGATTCTTGTCTTAATTGTCTTTGACAGTGTCTTAGGTGTAGAAAGGGGGTAATGTAACAATTTCTTTCCCTTGCTCATATTCAGACCATGCTATCTTATCTTAGCTTCTTTTTACTTAGTTACTTCTTTGCTTGGTACCTCCTTGTCATCTGCTCTTGCTCCTTTTCTCCTCATACCAAGTTATGTCTCTCTCTTACTCTTATGTCTCTTCTCGTCTCCATCATCCCCTTGTTAACCTTTACCTTCAGTCTCTGACAGAGACCTTTACCCTTAGACATTTCCTTCCCTTCTTCTCTTGTCATCAGCCTCATGTCATTGTCCCCACTCTGACCCTTGGCTGGTGACCACTTCCCTTTGATTGCATCTTCACTTATGTATCATTGCATTTGTGTCGCCTTCCTTCACAGCCCACCATCTTGTCCCTTGACTCCCTGATGGGCTGTGACTCCGTCTATTGTTCTCGTCACCATCAGTCCATTGTTGGTCCCCTTTACTTCCTTCTTGATGGTGACCATTTCTCTTACCTGTATCCCAGGCTCATCTTTTGTTTCACTTCTCTATTCATACATCGGCATCCATTCCTTTACCCACTTATATAAACCCTATCTTTATGCCAATGTACTCTAGACTTGTTTTCTTGCAATCTACATTGCATCAACTTGTCTCACCCACAGGAATTGTGCCCTGCTGCCTTTGTCCTTTGTCCTCAGGGTAGTTATTCTCTTCTGCCCATGTCTAACCTCATCACCTGTTGTAGGCATCCTTGTCCTCATTGTCTGTGGTAGATGTCCTCATTCTCATCGCCTAGTACAAGCCCCCCTTGTCCCCACAGTCTTGTCTCACTGTTGAAAGACACTTGCTGTGCTCTATTACCTCATTTGTGCTCTTCCACGAGCCCACCCTTGACATAGTCCTCATCATACTATTGAGTTGACGCTCTCCTCATACTCTCACTCCTAGTCTCCTCATCACAGTGTAACACATAGTAAGAATGATACATATTCTTCTGAGTGGCAAAAAGGGATCATATGATGATTGTGAATGGAAACAAAAAGGTGTGTGAACTTTTTCAAACTCAGATGAAACATTAATATGTATACCTTTGTTTGTATCACCAAACATTGACAAATATCTCTTCATTTAACTACAATCCCATGCATCATATTGAAAGTGACAAAATTGCCACAATGGTATTGTCACTTTGAAATGTTCATATCTCAGCAACCCCTGAACTAAAACATGTGATTTTTAGATCCACAGGTAGCCAAGAGTGTCTACTATCTTTTACCCAACTAACACTAAGTGAGATTTCCACACCTACAGGTACTACACTACCATTACTACAAAATAGTCAAACATTGCAGTGGTTTTGGGAGTCACTGTAGACTATGAGTGCTTGTTACTTCTTACCCCAGTGGATGGAGTAGCTTTCATTTGTCTCTTTTGAGTCATTCTCTCTCCTTGTTCCTGATCACATTCATGTTGCCTTCCTCCCATAGTCCACATCTGTCTCATCACTTAGTTACAGTACCTGATGGACTGTGGCTCCCCTCACTTTTTCTATCACCATCTGACCATTTTTAGGCTTCTTTTTCTTTCTTGATGGTGACTGTCTCTCTTCTATTGTTCTCCTCATTTGGCTTATGTACCTTGTTCTTTCTCCATTTGTACATTGGCAACTTAACACTACCCATTTATAAAACTCTTAGACCATCACCAATGTACTTTAGACCTGATCTCTTGTGCTCTACCTAGTATCAATAGATCATTGTTCTCACCATAAAAGAATTGTACTCTTTACCCCTTTGTTGCTTCTCATCTCACTCACCACCTTCATAATCCTTTGTTGCCCCTCATGTCCTCAGACAACTCCTTCATATTTTCATTCCTCTACATTCCAATGAACCAACCCTATGAGAGCAGTCAAGCCCTAGGTTGCATCACTAGTGGACTTACAGGTGGTAAAGGAAAAGGAGAGAGGATATGTTCCTTAGCTTAGAGGAGAAATCTCCAAGAGAACCAAACTGGAGTTCTCTAGAGCAGCACTGGACCTTTATATAGTACAGTGACTCCAAAAACTGTTCCAATGTTTGACTCCAACACAGGACATGAAG
>JBBPJX010000834.1:0-10745 GCA_038088955.1 Neotropicomus parvogracilis | reverse complement strand
ATGAATTTACAGTAAAAGTTGCAGAAACCGAGGAAAGATCGTACTCCTTTTAGTGAGGTGGGAGGTTTCCAATCAGAGATGGCGGCGAGTTTAGTGTTGTCCATAGCAAGTTTTCCTTCTCCTACTACCATCCCCAGGAAATCCATCTTCGGGACGTCGAAGAGACATTTTGGGAGTTTGAGGGAAAGACCTAGTTCTCTGAATTGGGTGAGGATGCATCGAGTTCGTTGGTGGTGTGTATTGAGTTCGTTGGAGTGGATTCCTAAGTCATCCATGTAGATCTTTAACCACCGTTCTGTGATCATATCCTGGAACAAATGATTCATGAAGGCTTGGAATGTGGCAGGTCCGTTGCAGAAACCAAAGAACATGACCGTAGGTTCGTAGAGACCAAAGAAAGTGATGAATGCGCCTTTCCACTGGTCTTCTTCTCGGATGCGTATGTTGTTATATCCCCAGCAAATGTTGAATTTAGTGAAGTACTTGGAGTCTTTCATGTCATACATTAGGTCCTTGATAAGTGGGAGTGGGTAGGCATTGCGAACAGTGTGAGAATTAAGATATCAGTAGTCTTGGCACGGACGAAGTCCTCTGTCTTTCTTAGGGACGAAGAAGAAGGGTGCTGCTTGGGGGGATTTTGAGGGTACAATTCGTCTGGTTTCGAGGTTTTCGTCAATGAAGGCTTTACAGGTGTCATGTTCCTTTGGATTCAGTGGATATACTTTGGCGATCCTTGGTACGAAGGAGTCCTTGAGTTCTATGGTGTGGTCAAAGGGTCGATGGGGAGGTACGTAGCTGATTGTGAAGGCTTTCGGAGAATACATCGGCGAAATCACTGCATCACTCAGGAAGTACCACCTCACCCTTCTTGGCTTCCTGGGCAAGTTGGATTGAGATCGTGGTGTGGAAGATGTCTTCTCCATTAAGCCATTGTTGTTGTTGTGTCCAGAGTTGTTTGAGTTCGTAGTCGATGTTGAGTCCCAGCATTCGTACGAGGTGGTCATCTTCTGCAGGGTCCTGGGGGTGTGTCTCGCTTGAGGGGGGGCACTCACGAAGAGGCGCCATCTTAGAGTCCTCTGACACATCTACAAGTCCAGTTGTCCAGTCGATGATGGGGTTCCAGGTACGAAGCCATGATAGTCCGAGTATGAGGTGAGTCTTGCCAAGGTCGAGAATCATAAATGATAGGGTTTCTGCATGTGCTCCTGAGGTGACTTCGACAGTAACGGTGTGATGGATGGTACCTTTGATGTTCTTGGTTCCATCAGTGTTGAAGGCTATGATTGGTTGCATGAGTTTCATTGTGGGTAGTTGGAGTCGTTTGGCAAGGGCAGGAGAGATGAAATTTCCTGTGGCTCCACTGTTGATTAATGTGGAGGTAGTGACGATTTCATTTGCTCCAGTCAATGCGAGGTCAATGAGTAGATTTCTATCGTTGCTTGATGACATAAGTACAGTAGCTAGATGGTGAGGAAGGGGAGACGTCACAACATCCTTCCTATCTAAAAATCCTGAGGTTCTTCTTCTTTCAGGAAGCAGGTGTCGAGGACGTTGACAATCTCTTCGTGAGAATGTCCTCTGGTGCGAAGGGTTCTAACGATTGCGAGGTCAGGGTCGTCAGCTTGGGTAGGCTTAGTGTCAAGGGTGCATGTCTGAGTCATGTTTGGGAAGGCTCTGCATTGGACGGCAGAATGTCCGGGTTTTCGGCATCTAAAACAAAGCTTGTCGCGCATACACTTGGCGCATTCTACGGGAGAGAGGCGAGCGGGGCGAGTGGTGACGGTGTCTACGTCCATAGCATTGGGGTCTCATGTCAGTTTGATGTAGGCGGGCTTGTATTCCTTGGGTTTGATTCCCTTGGCACGTTCCCAGCTGGTCTGGAACATCTGGGCACTAGAATACCATTCCTCGATGGAGGTTGGGGGTTTTTCCATCATCATGACATGAAGGCGGAGGCCTTCCGGTAAGCCTTGTTTGAAGTAGGCTTCAAGGGCTTTGAACTCAGTGATGCCACTCTGGGCGACATTGGTATGGAAGTCTGAAATAAAGGGGGTGATCCCCTTGCAAGAGGCAATGGTCATGGTATTGAGTTTATCTATGGCTTCATCTTCAGAGTCTATGCGAAGGAAGGCTTTCTTGAAGGCAGCAATGAATGTGTCAAAGGTTCCAAAGGATACTGGGGTTTTACTAGTGGCAGTTTCTCTAGCAATGGTGGCCCATCCTAGAGAGGATCCTTCTGTCATATACGAGAGGGCAAACTGGACTTGGTCATTGTCATTGGTGTAGATATGCTTGTTGACAAGGAGGTATGAGATCACCATGGAGAGCCATGCTCTGGCCTTGGTGTTATCCCCATTGAAGGTGAAGAGTTGACCAATCTTTTTCTCGGCCTTGGCTGAGGAAGACATTGGGTTACGAGGTGGAGCTGTTGGTGGTAACAGTGGAGTGGTACTAGGGGGGAACAGGGGGCTATTTGGTGGTGACTCTTCGCTGTCTGAAGAGGAAGATGGGGCTGGGTCTGGGACATGCCAGATACGAGGGTTTCGGTGAGCAATGATGGGCTAAACGTTGATGCATTGCCCAGATGGAGAGACTTGAACTAATGTTACGTTACGATGAGGGTATGAGGAGTGACGTTCAAAAGTACGTCAAGACTTTGGCACGGGGGAGCTCGTGAGATAGAGCACAGCGAGGAATAGAGCAAGAGTAAGCGTCCTTTGAAACAGTAGGATGAGACTGCAGAGGATAGGCACGAGGACGAGGACTAGAACAAGGATGACAATGAGGGCTAGTGTGAGGACGAGGACAAGGACAAGGATTACGACACCTAGGTCGACAAGGACTTCCACTACAACAGTGGTGGGATCCAACACAACGTAGTTGGAGGTTGATCAAGAGGTTACGAGGGGGAACGAGTCGAGTGGAAGGGCTGGGACCTTCAGAGTGAGACGAGTTCAAGCAACATAGATTGCAAGAGTTCAAGTCTATCCTACTACGTTCCCAAGAGCTCGTATAAATAGGGATCTCGTACTTAGCAACGCACGAGTCATCGGGACTAGCAGGATAAAAGGTCAAAGGAAACGATCACCATCAGAACAGGAAAAGAGATGGTGATGGATCAAAAGATGGATGCCCATCGGATAACTAAGAAACACGATGACTGGGCAGTGGAAGGCGACACCGAAGCGATGAGGAAGAAAGACGAAGACAAGAGTCAGTCTAAGTGAGGTGAATGAGACGTACGCCATCGACTGGTAGGAAGAGTAGCGAGTACTCATAGTCTATATGAAAGAGAGGGAGAAAAGCAATGGCACGTGAGATGAGGAGTAAATGAGGGGTGAGCGCAGATATCGTAACAGTGGGAGTCATGAAGAGAGGTGACAAGAGTCTTTCTGGCTGGTTTGGGGACATAGAGGTGATTTTTAAAGTATAGTTTTCCATCTGTGTACAAATCAGCTAGGGAGGATCGAGCAAGGAACGGTGTTTTATCAAGGGTGGTGAGAGCAGCTTTCATGAGGGAGTTGGGTTGTGAGAGTTTCTCTTGGAGGGCTAGATCAAGGGCATGGACAATATGATGATCTGGGAGGATGGAAAGAGCATGGTTGTCATTCGTGGTGTCTATACTGTCTTTGTGAGAGAGGGTGTTTGTGGGGCCTATGGCAGTTCTGGGTGTTATACACCAAATGATGTCAAAGTCTTGGAGGAAGACACTCCAGCATGCCTGTCGTCATGAGAGGTTCCAGGGGTCGCGGATGTACAGTATGAGAGGTTGTGGTGGTCGGTGATGACTGACATGGGGTGATGAGTTCCAGATAACAGATGCCACCACTCATCTAGGGCAGTAATGACGGCTAGTAGTTCTCGATTGTAGATGTCGTAGTTTCTCTCAGCAGGGGCGAAAGTCTTGGATAGGTAGGCACATGGGTGGAGGTCTCCATTTGAGTCAGGTTGCATAAGAACGGCTCCAAGGGCAATGAGGGAGGCATCTGTCATGAGCGTGAAGGGCTTGTCTGTGTCAGGGATAAAGAGAACTGGAGCAGTCATGAATTGCATTCTAAGGCAATCAAAGATGGCCTGTTGGTCAGATCCCCATGTCCAGGGATGATCTTTTCTAGTGAATGCAACAAGGGAAGTGGTGAGGTCAGAGTAATTGGCAATGAACTTCCTATAGAAGTTACAGAATCCTAAAAACAAGCAAACTCCTTTGAGTGTGGTTGGAGCTTTCCAGTCAGGGATGGCGGCGAGTTTCATGGTGTCCATGGCGATCTTTCCTTCACTGACAACCATGCCAAGGAAGTCCATGTGAGGAACGTCGAAGAGACACTTGGATAGTTTGAGAGAAAGTCTGAGGGTGCGAAATCAGGAGAGAATGCAGTGAGTGCGGTCGTGGTGTACATCTAGTTCATTAGAATGAATCCCGAGGTTGTCCATGTAGATTTCGAGCCAGTGCTCAGTGAGCATGTCAGTAAACGAGTGATTCATGAAGGCTTGGAAGGTAGCAGGGCCATTGCAGAATCCGAAGAACATGACTGTGGGTTCATAGAGACCAAAAGGGGTGATGAAGGCACCTTTCCATTGGTCACCTTCCTTGATGTGAATGTTATTGTAGCCCCATTGAATGTCAAACTTGGTGAAGTACTTGGAATTTTTCATGTCATATATGAGGTCATCAATGAGTGGCAGGGGGTAGGCATTGCAAACTGTATACGAGTTTAGATATCGGTAGTCTTGGCATGGGCGAAGTCCTCTGTCCTTCTTGGGGACAAAAAAGAACGGGGCCGCTTGGGGAGACTTAGAGGGTACAATCCAACTGGTCTTAAGGTGTTCGTCAATGAAAGCCTTACAGGCTTCTTGTTCGGCAGGATTCAGAGGGTATACTTTGGCAATCTTAGGAATGAAGGTATCTTTGAGCTCAATGGTGTGGTTGAAGGGACGGTGAGGGGGGAGTTGAGCATGGAGGGTTTCAGAGAATACATCAGCGAAATCTTGACACCACTCAGGGAGAGTCACCTCGCCCTTCTTGGCTTCCTGGGCAAGTTGAGTCGAGATAGTTGTGGCAAAGATATCTTTGCCGTCTAGCCAGTGTTGTCATAAGTCCCATAGTCTATCAAGTTCTTGGTCAGCATCTATGTAGGTTGAGTACTTGAAGGAAGTGTTCATCTTCTGCAGGGTCTGGGACGTGTATCTCGTTTGAGGGGGGGCACTCACAAAGAGGCACCATCTTAGGGTCCACAGATATGTCGACAAGTCCTGTTGTCCAGTTGATGATGGGGTTCCAGATGCAAAGCCAAGTCATTCCGAGTATGACATGTGTCTTTCCTAGATTTAGAACCATGAGAGAGAGGTTCTCCTGATGGGGTCCCAAGGAGACAGGGACCTGTACTGTGTGTCAAATGGTTCCCCAGATGTTCCAAGTTCCATCTACATTGAAGGCGAGGATTGGTTCTGGCAGGGGTTTAAGAGGGAGGCACAGTCATTGAACTAATTGGGGCGAGATAAAGTTTCTGGTGGCTCTGTTGTCAATTAAGGTGGAGGTGGTGATGGTTTCTGTGGTTCCAGTGAGCGATAGGTCAAGAAGAAGATTTCTATCATTGCATGAGGACATACTGTAAGTACAGTAGCAAGTTTATGGGGAAGGGGAGACATCATGGCATCCTTCCTTTCTAAAAATCCTGCTTGAGTTCTTCTTTCCCAAAGCACATGGTGAGGATGTTGACTATTTCCTCCTGGGAGTGTCCTTGCTGTTGGAGGGACCATAGGAGAGTGACTCCTTTGTCCTGGACTAGGGTTTCTTCAGATGTGGTGGCGACCTGCGCTAAGGCAGGGGTGGCAGATCTAAGGGTACTAGGGAAAGCGTGACATTGAAGGGCAGCATGTCCAAGCTTGCGACATCTGAAACAGAGCTTGTCTCACATGCAGCAAGTGCATTCAACGGGAGTGAGGCGAGTGGAAGTACTAGTGGTGACGATGTTGACGTCCATTGCATTGGGGTCTCTGGGGGTGCAAGGGATGTATGTGAGTTTGGCTTCCTTGGGTTTGAATCCTTTGGTGTGTTCCCAGCTGGTCTGGAATGTCTGGGAGGCAGTGTACCAGTCTGCCATAGTCTTGGGCGGTTTCTCCATCATCATGACACGGGTGTGGAGACCTTCAGGGAGCCCTCATTTGAAGTACGCTTTGAGGGCTTTGAAGTCTTTGATTCCACTTTGAATGGCATAGGTATGGAATTTGGAGATATAAGTGATGATGCCCTTGCAGGAGGCGACGGAGAGGACATTGAGTTTATCGATGGCTTCGTCCTCTAGATCGAGATGAAGGAAGCTTTTCTTGAAGTCGGCAACAAAGTTGTCAAACTTCCCAAAGGTGATGGGGATCTGATTGACAGCAGTTTCTCTGGCAAGGGTGGTCCCTTCTGAAACGACCAACTCACTTAAGAGGTGGGCGCTTTGCCTAATCGCCTGCAAGTCTTGGGAACTTGAAGGTAACGAGGGGACAGGAGACTCTTGTGACTTGTGGATGCGGGGCAGCCTCGTAGTGAGGATGGGAAAGATCCAAGAGGACAAGAATGGGAAACCATTCCTGCCCAGCTCGGGGGTTTATATACTAACTAGGGTTTGTACATGTTTGGTACTATTTGTGTACATTGGATCTGGCCGATATACTATATAATACTTCTTTGGCTGTGTCAAGAATTCCGGGAGGGACTATCGTGCGGTTTACAACCAATGGCGTAACTCACTCGTCGGTTGGCATTAATGACCAATGCTGTGCGTGCTGCGCATTCCTGTGTTGTGTCTCGTGTACTGGCATAGCCTTGCTGTGGCTTCTGATAAGCATAGCCTTGTGGTGGCAGCCAATGGCGTATTACGCTCCTATCTTGGCTGTGCCTTCTATTCAGCCATGCGTGGTGTGCGTGCCCGAGGTCTGGGCCTTGTACTGCCTTGTTTAGTCAGCAAGGGACTGGCCTTGTGGCTGTGCTTGTGTTTTCGTTGTACGGCTAAGTCCTGCACTTGCACTTCGTAGTGAGTGTAGTCTTTATGTAGTCTTCGAGGAAATACCGCTCGTAACACCACCCCCTCCTTATGGTCGGATTCCAGACGACCTTAGTCAGGGTATTTCCAGCCGATTGAATGGTAGTTTATTGGCGGGGATTTCGGGTATGGCGGGTTCCCATGTGGTCGCGAAGAGAGAGGCGAATTCTGCAGACGAGCAGTTAAGCTGTCGCGGGGCCCCGGGTGTGGTTCTGTGGAATTCTTGTACTGCCTCTTTGGCATTTGCCAGGTTCTTTTTTGGTTCCCACGTATGCTCTTCTTCGGGATATCCCTTCCAGTGTACCAGATATTCCAGGCGTCCTTTGCTCATTCGGGAGTCGATAACTTTCTCGACTTCGTATTCTTCTTCCCGATCTTCGGTGATTGTAACCGGGCCTGGTTTAAAGGATGGTTGGTCGGGAAGTTTCTCTTTATAGGGTTTGACCCGCGAGATGTTCACTACCGGGTGGATTTTCATCGACTTTGAGAGTTTCAGTCGAAGGGCGTTGTCCCCGATCATCTTTTCTACGGTGTATGGTCCTATCCATCGTTCTGTCAGCTTCCTAGAAGCGCGGGTGAGGTGGAGGTTCTCTGTGGACAGCCACACCTTATCTCCGGGTTGATATCGTGGTGCTTCTCGTCGGTGCTTGTCCGCCTGCGCCTTCATCTTTTCTTGTGCGCACTCCAAACTTCTCTTTGTTTGTTTGATCATGAGTTCCATGTGTTTGGCCATGTCTTCGGCCGCGGGTGCTTTCGTGTGTCGCTGTTCAAAGCCCATTCTGGGGGAGTACATGTGGGTTACATTGAATGGCGATTGTCGTGTCGACGCCTGTTGTTTGGAGTTATAGGAGAATTGGGCTAGCGGTAACCAGTCTGCCCACTCATTTTGTTTTTCCGACGTGAACAGTCGGAGGTACTGCTGGAGGTCCCTATTCATTCGTTCGGTTTGCCCATCTGTTTGTGGGTGGTAGGCGGTGGAGAGTTTCGGCTTTATTCCCAGTCGGTGGCAAAGGTCTTTCATGACCTGTGAAGCGAACTGGGGTCCTCTGTCAGAGACTATAGACTCCGGAAGTCCGTGCTGTTTCCATACGTGGTGCATGTACAGCTTGGCCGTGTCGAGGGCTGTACACGTTTTGTTGCATGGTATGAATTCGGCTTCCTTTGAGAAGCGGTCTACCACCACGAGGATGGCGTCGGAGTTGTTCGAGAGGGGGAGATCTGTGATGAAATCGACCGAAATGTCCTTCCATGGTCCCTCGGGGATTTCCAAGGGTTTGAGTAAGCCCGGTGTGGACTGATTCGTTCCCTTGAATCTAGCACATCTCTCGCACCTGGACACGTAGTCTTTTACGTATTCGGTCATGCCACGCCACGTGTAGCTTCGGTGCAAGAGTTCTATCGTCTTCTCCATTCCTGGATGTCCCGCGACTCTGGAGTCATGGTGTTGTCTTAGGAGCTCCATCCGGAGTTTTGCATCTTCCGATACTATGATGCGGTTCTTTTCGTCTATTTGTACCGGTCCGTGTTTCTTCAGCCAGTTTCTTATGGCATCCGCTTCTACGTCCATGTGTATTGTCGTTGCCCTGATTCGTTCTTGTGGGATTACGACAACACCTTCGTTGTCATGCTCTATTCCTTCTGCATGGTCCGGCCTTCGGGACAGTGCGTCTGCTTTTCCCATTTGGGCTCCTGCTTTGTGTACCCATTTATAGTTAAATCTTGATAGGTACTGTGCCCATCGTGCCTGCCTTCGGTTCAAATCCTGTCTTTGCATGAACCATTGGAGATTGGAGTGATCATTCCAAATCTCGAATTCAATCTTGGCTCCTTCTAAGTAGTGGCACCATTGCTCCAGGCTTCGGATTATGGAGAGCATTTCTTTATCTGCGATCGGATAGTTCCGTTCCGCGGGTGCCATGGCGTGGGAAGAGTATGCTACTGGGTGCCATTTGCCGTCTTCGAGAAGCACTGATAGTACTGCTCCTGTGGCAAAGTCCGAAGCATCCGTTTCTAGCCGGAATTCTTTATCCGTGTCCGGGTAGGCTAGTATTGGGGCGGTGGTGAATGCCCTTTTTAGGCTGTTAAAGGCCTGTTGTTGTTCTGGTCCCCAATGGAAGGTTACGTCTTTCTTTGTTAGGTCATTGAGTGGTCTCGACTGCTTTGAGAAGTCCTCGATGAAGCGTCGGTAGAAGCTGGCTAGTCCCAGGAAGCTTCTGACTTGTCTGACCGTCTTTGGTTCTTTCCATTCTAGGATTGCTTTGACCTTGTCATCGTCCATCTTTATCCCTTCGGGAGATACCGTCATTCCCAGGAACTCCACTTCTTGGACGTGAAAGTAACACTTCTCCGGTTTTACGTAGAGATCGTTTTCTTCCAGGCGGTGGAGAACTTCGAGCACTATCTTGTCGTGCTCTTTCCTGTCCTCTGTTTTTGTATAGATCATGAGGTCGTCGATGTAGACCACTACGACCCCTTCCATGTCCGCGAAGATTTCGTTCATCATGGTTTGGAACGTTGCGGGGGAGTTGCACAACCCGAAGTACATAACGACGGGTTCGAATGATCCTCGGTGGCAGACGAAGGCAGCTTTCCATTCGTCTCCTTCCTTGATCCGTACGTTGTTGTATCCCCATCTGAGGTCCATTTTTGTGAAGAGCTTGGCTCCTTTGAGCTTATCCACCAGTTGTGAAATTAAGGGCAATGGGTAGTTGTTCTTTACCGTGTGCTGATTGATGTACCGATAATCCTGGACCATTCGTTTGCGTCCATCTTTCTTTGGTACGAAGAACACGGGTGACGTTTGGGGTGACTTTGATGGACGGATATATCCTTTTGCTAATTGGTCGTCCACAAAGTCTGATACCTCCTTTTGTTCTTCAGGGGATAGGGGAATGAGTCTTCCCTTCTTTGGTTCAAACGTGTCTTGTAGTTCAATGGCATGGTCCCACGGTTTCCGGTGGGGCATTCGTTCTGACGCCTTCTTTGAGAACACGTTGATGTACTTGTGGAATTCTTTCGGGACCAATTCCTTGACTGTAGGTTTCTTTTCCCCTGTCGCCCGAAGTTCTTCTTCTTCTCCTTCGGGTAGAAGATCCGGCGGGGTTCCGGTGTCTTCTTCTTCTTCTATCGTTTCGACCCGTGCCTTTTTGTCGGTTGATCCGAAACGTCCCTCCCCTCGTGCCGTTGAGGGTAGTTCTGTGGCTTCTTTTGTCTTTGGGGTTGCTATTCGTTCCAGAATTAGCTGGGCTATCTTATCGCCACTTTTGACTTGAAACTCTTCTTTTCCTCCGTTGACTAGGAGGATCATGATTTCTCCTCTGTAATCGGCATCTATGACTCCTGCGCCGACATGTATTGCTTTCTTTACGGCTAGCCCGCTTCGTGGGGCTACTCTTCCATAGTATCCTCTTGGTATAGCCATTGCTATTGCCGTGTTGACCACCTTTTGTCCGTCCGGTGGTACTATAGCGTCTTCGGCTGCAAATAGATCTAATCCTGCGGCGTCTTCGGATCCTCTTTCTGGCATCTTGGCCTCTGGTTTCATTCGTTTGACGAGAAGTTCCCATTCTTCGTCTTCTTCATGCTTTATTGCATGTATGTGCAACAGAGCATCGTGCTCTTCCGTTGCGATCTTTCTTTGGAACGGTGTCTTGTCACCCAAAACTCGACACGTCCATGGACATCGAGTCATCTTGACTCTTCCCGTGTCCCATTCTA
>JBBPJX010000833.1:0-10746 GCA_038088955.1 Neotropicomus parvogracilis | reverse complement strand
GTAATGACTGGACCGCCGCGCGCAGCCACTAAGCCAAAAGGCAGAGAATACTGAATCGGTATGATTCAGTACCACGGACGGTATATATATTAGTCAACGGGAACTAAGTAAGCCGGCGTGCTTACAACTGGCGGTATTAGGGATCTGCACGGGGACGGGTAATACCATGGTTCTCTGCAAACGGGTTTCACCGGCACGGGCACGGTGTAGCCTAGCTGCACCCCCGTGTACACCATACCTTGTTACCGTAGTTGACGGCGCTTCACGGGTTACTAGTCATCATGGAGTCTCGATGGTCCAAATCGCCTTCAAGCCCGAATGACACAGTCGACCTGCGAGTCCCCTCCTCGCTCCTCCATATTACGATCCTAGTGCCTGGATAGACGTACTGGTGCGTACGACAGCGGGCAGGGCTGGGGTGTTTCGCGGTGACCTACCCGTTGCGGGATAATGCAGTAACAAGGTGTACAAACAGGCAGCAGAACATGAACCCGAGCGAATGAAACTGGTCGTAGAAAAGCAACGGCACACCAAAGCCCAAGTCGCGATTGGGCACTGGAACGCTCCCGCGAGAGAGCGGTAGCAATAGCCGGGACTCCCTGGCAAGGCCGATCTGGTGGCGGGGTCGAAATCAAGACCCCCGCCCCCAGGTCGGCATGTCGGGTCTGCGCTCGGGAGAGTCGCCACCTTATCCGCCCAGTTCTGAGCACCTGCTTTCGTGTCCCGTCATGTTCGTATGGGCGCCGACTCTGTTCTTGTTCCAGCATCCGGAAGAACTGTCGAAACTAATTGGAGACGTTGCTGGTGCGTACCCGGATACGACAAAGACACCGAATGTCCCGCCAACTTATACCGGTGTTGGCGGGTACGAGCACGGCATGAATTCTCCGTGTCACCCGCGCGAAACCTTGGGTCACGTGTCCACACGGCCACGACGATACCACCAGTCTCCAACTTGTGGGGCACAAGAAGAATGCCACAACGCAACAACGACGATGACAACAATTCGGGCAACGCCGCGGGAAGACGAGGACGAGGACGAGACGCGCGGGGACTGACCCCAACAGTAGTCAGCCCTGCAACGACGACAACCGTAGCGCTGTCACTTCCACAGCAGTGGCGATGGCAGGGCGTGCGCAGCCAATGCCACAGCACCCACGGCCAATCATGGCGACAGCAACGCAGCGTCACCGACATGTTCACACAGACACATTTGTGACGGGTACATGTGTCACAGGTCACGGGTACACGGGTTCATCGAATGAACTTGTACACGAGTACCGTACCCGTGTAGACCTCTAGGATGGTTGGGTGAGAACGCCATTATGCTGCCTTTGCCTCGTCGTCGTCATCGCTACTGTAGCAGGGGCGCATTACTGTCGCTGGCGGATTTCCTCAATGCCACAGATTCCGGCAAACTACTATACTGCCGAGCGGCTGGCTCACGGCTTTCCAAAATGAAACCCGGTCCCCGAATCCCTTCAGGTCTGGCCGGGATGTGAGGTCTCGGCTAGTTGAGGCTCAGACAAACTCGGCAAAAGCAAAACTGGATAGCGGATGACGCGTTCTCGCTGTTCTGAACGAAGGACGAGCGGCATGAAGGCGAATGGAACCAAAACTTATCCCGAAGGCCCCCCCTAAGCATTCCGAGCTTCAATCGAAGGTTGTCGGCGCTGAAATCTGAGATCGTCGGGCCGAGGCCTCATATCCCGATGCACCGGCTAACTCCCGATTGACAGGCATTTAGCCGATGTAGCGGCTCTTCATTGCCTGTCGAACTGGCTCTCACAGTGAAATATTGTGACGTTGCTTTGCAGATGCACTGGGATCCTTACGCCATGTCTTGTGATTTCCAACATACGTGTACGGCAATTTCCACAGAAACTTTGGAATAAAGCGAGGATGGCTCGGAACTCAGCACTGCATAGAAATTACAGCAAATCACTTTTACAGTAGTAAGTTGCTGTGCTTCTTCTCAAAGTGCGCAAGCATCGAGTCCTTCCTAGAGAAGCATTTGATGCACCCGATGCACTGAACTCTGAGCCTAACATGGGCACCAATGTGACGCCTGAGCCCATCCCTGCGGCAATACCTACCGCAGGGCCCTCTGTCTGTTATCCACTGACAACAGATTTTACGACTCGCAGGTCCCTGCACATCGTGCTCGCTGCGTTCGTGGTCCATCAGTTCTTGAAAACTGGCGAAACTTTGGTAGCACGGTAGACCTGACACGGCCCACTTGCACTGATAGCTGTTGTTCATTGTCGGTACCGAAATGCTATGGTGCCATCAGTTGTCTGACGGAAATAAGGAAAACGGGCGGCACACCTAACCATGGGGTGAACGCTGCCTGTCGACAGGTTCGTGTCTTGTAAGAGTTCCTGTTGCTGCTACAAAGTTTATCAGCGCGAGTCCGGAACGAAACGAAACGTCGACCTACCTCTAGGTCTCCGCTCGTGTCGTAGCCTCCGCCGTAGGGATGAGTCATCGAAGATAGATTCGTCAGTCTGTGCCACAATAATCAGAGTAATGCACGAGATACAAGAGTGCAGAGTTGGCTCACGAAGGATTGACGTGAGCGGTTGGATGGCGGAAAGAAATTTAGCGGAGGCTGAGAGAGGGCAGATGGCAGCGCGGGCAGCTTTATAAAGCCCAAACCCTCCAACTGTGCTGGCTAGTTGGCTTGCTCGGTCGCGGAATGGGACCTCATGTCATCACAGAGCGCATGATCAGAAAATCCGGGGATCGCGAAGAAACGTGCCAAAACCTGTCCACTGGCGAGTATATCCGAAGGGGACGGGGCCCTCCCTTCGAATCAGTAGTATCTCGCGGCGTTAAACGCGAATGTGGCCACATCAGAGCCCTGGCGTAAACTGGGTAAATCAGTGAGGCACGTGTCAATCCACTGGTGACCAAACCGAATCAAAGTGAGCTGGCGCGAACGGTTTGGACAAATGCAGCTTGTGGAGGACATAGTCGTGGGAAATAAAACTCAATTTCGCACATCGCCTGCAAAACGGGGGCCAACTCCCAGCTTTCCACTTGACGACAATAAAGTACAAAGCTCCTTGTCTCCAAAATAAGCTTCCTCGCTTCCTCTGAACTTTTCCGCGGAGAAGCTGACGGAGTTTGAAGGTTATCCCGTTCGAAGCGGAAGCTCGAGTCGGGATATGAAATCTTAACTTTGCGTCCGAACTACACGAGGGCTCGTTGGTTTTTGACTGCCTGACAGACTCCAATGTGGACACGTTCTCTCGACGCCTGTGTGTTGGTGGGCCATTGCCACGTTGGCCTGGCTAGTGACTTGTTCAGTCTACGTCAACATAGGACGTACCTAACACACATAATGTTACTTGGAAGGAAAGGGCCCGGGTCGCCTTCGACTTCTTGTTCAGACACGTCCCCGTTAGACGTACCATCGCTTATGTTTGGCGACAAAGGCTCTTCAGATCGGTCAAAGGAAGACTTGGTATGTGGCTGTGCTCATTCCTCACATTCGAACACTCGACCATCCGCATCATATATCAAACTTCGAGATTCATCCTGGTGCAGAGTCTACCGCTTAAGCGAGTCATGCATGCCTCATGCCAGGCTAACCACGGCTAGCAGATCTCGGCATCGGATACAGTTCAGAAGCTACTTTCATGACAAGCGACATACCACCTCCTACGGCCAAGTATTCGGCGAGACGACTGACTCCAGTGTTGTTGCAACCCGTTCACTTGTCCACACATCTGTCGTACCTATCTATGTGGTTCTCCACGACTAATTCTCTATGGCAGAACACCGAGGTGGATGAGTTGCGCCACATAATGTCCGCGGAAAAGGTATGGCTCTACTCGAACCTGGCCCAAGCGAGAAAGTGTCAACTTAAATGAACTATTTGACAGGCTTTTACCTTGGCCCTGCACTATGTGACAGTGGCACTGCGCTATGCACTGCAGGCGGAGGAGCTCATCGATGTTGGTACTAATATACAAACCAGCTACGTTGATAAGAAATAAAGAAAGTAAGTAAGGGCATGCAGCCTATTCATTTTTCTAGCCATTATTATGACGCTATTCTCTTGCAGATGGTCCGCCCCTACATGCTTTACGACATGAAGTGAGGGACGAGCTATGCGACATCACAAGTCGGTAATCGCTGCCACCTCCTGTACAGTATATAAAGTGTCAAGGACACCATGATAGACCATCCTCCATCAACCTCTCAATATGTGGCCGTTGGCTGCTCTCTTCATCGTCCTTGCGACGTCTGGGTCTGCATCTTCGATGGTCGCCATTCCCATGATAAAGCTCCAGCGTACTGGAGCGTTTCTCAAGGGGTCTCCTGACGCAGCCCGTGCTCGTGCTACTTTCCTGAGGAGTGGGCCAGCCGAAGAGCCGACCACTGTTTCCATGACAAACCTAGGGTTTGCCCAGTACGCAGCAAGCATTGGTATTGGCAGCCCTCCTACGTACTATAATCTCGTTGTTGACACTGGCTCCTCCAACACATTCTGTGGGTGAGTGTGAATGGTTCGTTGAAAGAATGGTATCTAATTTTTTTGTTGTAGTACTGGCATTTCGTATGTTCGGACACCCACCAGCATCCCTACGGGTCAAAATGTGACTATCGTTTATGATATAGGTAACATGACGGGGAAAGAGTGTAAGAGCCTGTAATCTTTCTCTGTACCCGATCATTAATGGGATGTAGATCTCGACCAGGTGACGCTCGCACCAAATCTCGTCATCACCAACCAATCCATTGGCGATGCACTTTCTTTTGCAAATTTTCTAGGTGTAGATGGCATTATCGGTCTCGGACCCATTGACCTCACACGGAGAAAGCTTTCGCCCGATGTAAATGCAACAATTCCAACAGTGATGAACAACCTCGTGTCGCAGGGTCTCATCGAAAAACAAGTACTTGGCATCTACATGGCCCCTTCAACAAGCTTCAATGACACGAGTGAGTATCGAATACCTGATGCTTCAGACTTGCTCACTGTCAGCTTACCTTACGTAGACGGAGCACTGACTTACGGAGGTGTTGATCAAAATTTGGTACGAACATGGTTTTTGGTGCCACACGTTGACACTTGTTTAATGGTTTATGCTGTACAGTACGAGGGCGAGATAACATATGTCCCTGTGACGGAGACTTCTCCGTCTTCATTTTACTGGGGCATCAACGTCACCTTTGCCACATACGGGCCTGACTGCATCATCCCGGTTTCTTCTGCTGGAATCGTCGACAGTGGCACCAGCGGTACTTTTTTTTTTTTTCGTTCATACTGATAATAGCTTGTTAAACGGTCTGTCCAACAGTGATTTTTCTCGCCGACGACCTCTTTCAGGTATATATGAATGCAATTCCGGGAGCAACGTTAGATTCACAAACTGGTCTCATCGACATTCCGCCATCCTCCGTCGCATCCATGAAGCCTCTGGACTTCTGGATCGCCGACAGCGTGTTCACCTTGAACGTCGACGCCCAGCTAATTCCGCCATTCCAAAATACAGCATGGGGCGGAGTCGCTGGGAAACAGTACGGACTGATTACCACCTTAGGTCCGGGGTTCGAAAGTGGTAATGGTTTCGATTTCGTCCTTGGGATGCCGTTCATGGAGAGGTACTACACGGTCAGTGGGGCGCTATGTTTGGAACTAAGACGGACTGATCGGGTCATTCTTGGGCAGGTGTTTGACACAGACGCCAATCGCGTCGGAATTGCTCGGACGTGAGTCTTTGTCTGCATCGAGAGGAACGCGGTCTAAACTTGGCAATCACAGGAACAACACTTTTACCACTCATCAAGGCTAGTAAAACACCTCACTCCATTCCCAATCCCATTATTATTTTGTCTCGTACCTCTATTTATTGGAGAAGTACATGTCGATATGTTTTGCAAACATCGAATATTCGTGCAATGAAGTTTTTGAACTTGGCCACGACCAGTCTTCTTCGTGGAGGGGGTGCGAGAACAAGGAATCGGTGGTAGAATCCTCCCCGCGGCTGCAAGCTCCCAAATGGAACGTTATTACGATCGGCACACCACCGCAGCACCACTGAACCTTCATATCGCTCTGTGCTCACTAGGTTTGGGGACTCACAGTTCAGGAGCGCCGCCTTCCAAACGAGCTCTGAACATCGACGACGGAGTCACACCACCACCACCACGACAACAACGCCACGACACGGTAAGGGCGGCGGCCGCGGCATGCATCATTATCGCTATATAGACTCACCGAACACGATCAGTTAGAGTTAAAAATTCGCGAACCGCCCTTCGATCTCAGATCTATTGATTGCCCGATCTTCCTTTGTTTAAGTTGACCTACCATTTCATCAGGACGAGAGTGTGGCACACGGAGGTACCTATGCGACAACCGCGATGAGCGGCAGCAATCTTGAGTCAGCGGCGAATGTCCGACGACTGACTTTTAATTCCTAATGAGGTTCGTGTTTTCGGTGACAGAAACAAATTTCTAACCAATGTATTCACCTTTGAACGACCATCCGTCTCGCTGATCTGGCAGCCCAGACTTACAAAGCAGGATCTACTCTGTCTTTAAAGTCGATCTAGGATTTGCGGCCACATGCTTCACCTTCCAGCGACTTGGGACACCGGATGCACCTATCAGTTCCTAGCGACCATGCGGAACCTTTCTTGTAAGTATGCTTCGAGTCATCGTTGGCAGGTGCCTTCCCTTAACAGAATTGGATACAAGACAACCCACCAAATGGCAGTGTAGCACGTTCCTACATGGCCATTGTCTGCCCTCTATACCATGGACCGTTTTGTTCGCGTTCAAGTTGTTCTCGAAAAAGGTGCCGCGGCAAACGCTGATGGTCGTCCGTTTCAGGTTCGAAGCAGAGTCGTTCCAGCTCACGTCGGGATATGAAACCTTGACTTTCTTTGCGTCCGAACCACCCAGCGCTCATCGGTTTTGTCTGCCTGACAGATTCCAACGTGGACACGTTCGCTCGCTGCCCGCCACGCATGAAGTCGGCACGCGTCGACGTTCCGGGCTGTATCTTAAACTTACCGTAAATCGATGAACTCCTGAACCTCGTTCAAGAAAATGAAGGTCCTGGCAAACGCGTTCGAGGGCGATTCAACCATCATTATAGAACTTCGTCTGAAGACGAAATGCCGACATCCGAATCGACTTTGTAGAGAAGTTGAATATGTATCTTGAGGAGGCGCTGGTTCTTTGCCTGACTTTCTTCGTCATCTTTGCAGATTCCTTGTTGAGCTTTCTCTAGCGCCACGATAAGGATGAAAGAGCGAAGCGGTCGATAGTCACGGCTCGTCGGACCGGGTTCAGTGACTTTCGAGTGGCGTTACTAACGTACGTATTGGGACCAACTAGTCTCCGCCGATATCTCGGTGTTCAAGCCCACAGCCCGTGCTCGTTCGTGATTGCCATCGGCCCACTCTTCCTTCTGTGCATGGAGTCTGAGTGCATGAAATTGTTCCGTCGTAGACGATCCACGATCCAGTACATTATATACACCGTATTCACCCCCATGCATTGATGAAGACGATGTTTCTTGAATAGTAAGATGGTGAGGGAGTGAAGGCATGGTGTCCAGATGTTTGGCGAGTAGTCGGGGAGTTATCATTTGAGAGAAGTAACGTGAGATCCTTGAAATATCTAGCCACACTTCAAGTCAGGTCGCTCGGTGTGTCGATCGCCTCGTTGATGTAACTGACCTCGCCTCCATCCTTGGACTTTACTGCAAGAGATTCGCTCGCGAATGTAACCGTCCGACTGGGGGCTCATCTGCTCGTGCGCCCAAAGAAAGAGACACATACCTTGTGAATCCATGCTGACCGACCAACAAGGTGGGTGTGAGAGAACATGACCGAACGGCCGGTTGAACGAGCTATGGAAGGGACAGTTGAGTCCTATGTACATCAGCATGACAAAAGTCGGGCGGTCGAGGCACTCGAGGTGGTGGCGAAAAGCGACGTTACATCTAGCTACGGTACGCGTACTGTATTCGGTACGATTAGGTAAAATGGGGTACTAACCGCGGCGAGTGTGATCTCCAACACAGCATACATGGTAATGGGTGAATGCGAGCGTAGCTTACCTCCAGTCGTGAATGAGAGACGCGGGTAAAGGAGTGTCCATAAGTGGTAATTTAGGAAAGAGTCCTGGGACGGTTTTCAATCTACGCGAACTGCAGACCCATTGAATGATTCCATCGTCGCGCCTAAACCTCTGTCCACTTGTGATGTAGAAGAAGCTTGAATCAGACAACCGACTCTGTGACGGATGCTCAAGCCCAGTGAAAAAGGGTGATATGGGGTTGGATGTCAGCGTATGCAGATATAGTCATATGACCGCATGTTAGTGCATTCGGAATGGGCGGATTCATAGCCAATTTTCATGTGAACGAGGCCATTGGTATGCATACATACGTCCCTTATGTTTCCATAGCTCATTCTAGCTCGTTCTCGTACCCTAGCTGGCATCGAGAGCAGTAATGTAATCGTATCATTTTCTACCAGTTCCAATGCCAGGAATAACTACGTGATCCTATGCACATCGAGTAGGCTCCCGCCACCGCCCGCTGCCTGCCTGCCCCACACGATCCATCGCTGTGACTCCCAATTTCTCCTACTCACCTTTGAGTCAGCCATCGCGTGTGGTTAGGTCCCTAGTGCTGCCGCCATCGTTGTCGTGGTAGTGTAGCATTGGCCAGGGCATGCGCACGTTATCGTTGTGGTCGCCACCACCATCTTGGTGGGTGGCATTGGCGATGGGCGGGTAGCGGATGCGCGTTATCGTCGTCATGCGGCCGGGTTTCCTGTCGCCGCCACTGCCATTGTCGCGTCTGGTTGGGTCCCGAGCACTGCCGTCGCCGTCGTGCCATCGGACGTGGGCACGCGCGCATTGTCGTCGCGTGGTCAAGCCCCTGCACTTTTGCCACTGTCGGCAACGCGATGGCATCGGCCATAGGTGCGCGCGTTGTCGTCGCCGTGTGGTTTAGGCTCTTGCGCCGTCGCTGTGCCCGCATACACCTCATCGTCGCGTCGCCGTCGTCGTCTCACTGTGGTACTGGCCATGTGTGCGAAGTCACCGTCGTCGTCATTTTGATACTAGCCTGACATCTGAATTCAGAGTGATACTCCACATGAAATCAGAATCTCACCGTGTCCGAAGTGACTGAAATAAACATGGAGAGGACGTTGTGATGAGTGTGTGTAACTTGGGACCCAGATTATTGTTGGTGTCTGTCTGCATGCACGATGGACCAGGTTCGGAATTCAACCTGTCAGTGGTATTCAGGAATGCACGAAAAGAATCAGAGTATCCGGCTAGACAATTACCTCTTACTCATCGTCATCAGCCTCGCGTAGATGTCGCAAAGTATTCGCTGTGTGGAGCTGTTGTCGACGATCTTTGCAACATCTCTGATCTGTGCATTGCGGCTGCCTAGTTCAACAGAGTGAGGGAGAAGGGAAGTGCACTGTCTTTGAATAGCGACGGTTGGGCAGATGCGAAGTTCTCACGCACAGACCACCTGCGCAGCGCCCAATCTTGCCTCGTCTAGGCCAGGCATAAAGACTCTAGCATCGTAGTGGATAGTGTGAAACTTGCAGATTCCATGCAACCCGCGATGAAAAAGTGATTGAATGATTCATGACATTGTCGATGGATTGATATGAGACGAATGACACATACGACTACCTACACCGCCATAGATCACATTGCCATATCACCCTTTTTCACTGGGCATGTGCATGATTCCACACGATGCGGTGAGGGTGTTATTTTTGACTACTCGGCTTTAGAACCCTGTGGACGCAACGATCGAACGTTCGATCCATCACTGCAATTTAATCGTACACTCTGTCGGCGGCAATAATGCGACATTACGGTGGGCTATCAAGAAATCTTCACATTGCTCGCTAAACTCATTAACCAAGACCCAGTAAGCTGGGTAGGTTCCTCAGACCCTCTGCCAGCGTGCTGGACGCTGTAGTGTACCGTGTAGGACTTGGCGGCGTCAGTTAGGGTTTCGCATGGGCGATACTGCGGGTTGGAAAGCTCGCTCATACCGTACCCGCCAATGGAACCGTACCCGTTACGATCAAAGGTATGCATTGATCCGTGGGTTGCTGCGGCGTCGGAGACACTGCGCATCGCTGAAGATGGTGGAGTAGGGGAGCTGGAAGCGAGATATCGAGGAGATGATTCATAACTTGGTCAGCTTGCGCATGTAGCGTTGGCCGTCGCACCCAAGCACTACCTCGGTACCAATGAGGACCAAACGGGTGGTTAGTTATGTCACATCTTTTTGCCCTCTCGGGTCGTGGACTTCCTGTTCTAAACGTGGATGATCTTAGTACAACCTCCGGGGCTTCCTAGCGGCTCAATGGAGGTAGGAATGAGGCACACGCTCCTCCAGCCAGCGCCACTGAAGAAAGAGCACATAAAAGTGGAATTACTAATACATAATACAGCCATTCGAATCGAGTAGTACATACACTGGTGCACCGCTATCGTCATCGCTCCGTTCCCGTCCTCGTCCCCGTCCTCGCCATGCTCGGATGGCGGCTGGCCGCACCCAGGTCATCGTGTGTCGTGTATCGTCAGTCCCCGTAGACTTCATTCCTGTCCACGTCGTCATCGGGCGGCGCCCTGTCATGGCACTCGTCGCGCCCAGGGCGTCGTCGTCGTCATCGTCATCGTCGTCCCGTTCCCATTCACACCCCCGTCGTCGTCCTGTCCCGTCCCCTGTC